>CAMXCT020002431.1:0-40000 GCA_947184155.2 Cladocopium goreaui
GAATCTCACTTGAAAGTCCAGTGATGTCCTTGATCAGTCCTCTCAACATTTGACATGTACCATAACACTTCATGAGTGCATACAACTCTGCAACAGTTGTGCTCAATGTGGTTCGTTTGATTTTGGTAGATTCAAAGAAAATAAGAGAACCTCTAGTGTTTCTGCTCTTTTCCTTTCTTGGTTCAGCCATGAAAATAACCATCGCGCGCTGTGAGGATTTGTCGCTGTTGTTCCTAAACGCTGCATCTGGCATTGCAACTAATCTAGGACCACCTTGAAGTGGCCAGAACATAAGTTCCATCGGGTCACCTACAATTTGCCTGCAAAGTTTGTTCGGCGTTTTGCAATCACCTATGGTGGGGGAAGCAGCAGCAGAAGCACAACGTGAAAACTGATAACATGACTGAAATTGAGTTCTTGATTGTAACCAATTGATACTACCTAAGAGTGATCTATAGGCAGTGTGAAGATCCTTGTCACATTTGTCTTCATCCTTCACACCTTTTGGTATGACAACCTCAGTAAGTTCACTGACACAAAGTGATTGTTCAACAGTGATGTGTGATTTCTTCTTGGTCTTCTCATCAATGATCCATTTCACACGTTGACCAGTGAACATCAAGTCATTCACATCTTCATGACCAATCTTGAATTGTGACTTGACAACTTTCTTGAACTTCTCCAGAAACTCTGGAGTTCCAGTAATGAACAAGTCGTCAACATGCAAACAACACATGCCAATAGGTTTTCTTCCCTTGGCATTACTGCCATTCACAGGGTCCATGAAGTGTTCCAAGAGTTGTTCAACAATCTCAGGTGTCAACTGTGGTGTCGTGGCAAGATAAGTACGCTCTGAAGGTAAGAAGACTGAAACAAGTATTTCAGCTTCTTCTTCCAAAGTTATGGAAACATTGTCCTTGTTCATGTCATGATTCATCTCAAGCAACCACCAAACTCCTTTCCTCTTCACAATAGAAGTTCTCAAGTGAAACTTCTTTCGATCATAATGTGAATCAGGAGTTCTCAAAGCTTTTGCACGATAAGCAACTTGAGCATGACCATTTTCAAAAGGATACCAACCAGACTTGTGTTCAACAGATTCCAAAAACTTCAACAAAGTTTCATCAACAACAGGAGTCCAAGCACAATCTTCAACCTTCTTCTCCTTGAACTCTTTCCTCTGTTTCCATGTTTGGGTTTGTTGATAGCAAGCTGAAAACAATCTTTCTTCAACCAAAAGAGACTTATGAACTTCCTCAGCAATGTCGGAGGATTCATCACGCGTTTCCTCACTGTCTTGTGAGCTTACGTAGTATGTCACAGGTGCTGGTTCTGTTGCCTCAGAGTCAGCAAAGCTAACCTGTTTTGGCTCCTTGAAAGCACCATCATAGCATACATATGTACACCTGTCAGCTCTTGTAGGTTGAATACCAAGCGAAATCAGAAATTTGTCAAGGCGGTTCCACCATCTACGTGGTGCGTCCGCAAGTCCATAGACGGAACGAGTGCACAAACCAACCAAGTAAGGAGGCAAACCAATGTCAGTAGGCAACTGAACATGGATAACGCGGCGGTCTAAGTCGTATGTTTCCCCCTGAAGGAAGGCAGTTTTCAAGTCTAAATGGAGTAAATCCCAGTACATCGAGGCTGCATGCTGAGATGCCACACGAAAACCATACCTGGTAGCAGTAGGACTGTCAGTCTGTAAGTCATACTTTTGAGCATCTTGAAAGCCTCTACATACCCATCTAGCCTTGAACTTCTTGAACTGTCCATCCTTATCAACCTTGATTGTAAGCACCCATCTGCCAGTGACATAGTTATCAATCTTATGACGTCTCTTGTCTCTGAAAGTCATGGCAGTGAAATCCAGAAAACTTCTGAATTCTTCAAGCTTGGCTTGTTTGATCTCCTTAGCATACTTCCTCAAGACTTCTTGAGTGATAACTGATTCTGCCTTTGGCTGCTTCTTTCCATTCTTGGCAAGATACTGTTCAAACTGTTTGAATCCAGTAACATCGTATGAACCAAACTCAGGTGCAGCTTGGACCTTTGGTCCTAAAGGAACGAAAACAGTACCATCAACATCGACAAAATGAGAGTGGTCTGATGTGTAAGGTTCAGTGTCCACATCTTCTTCCTGAAGCTGAGCAATGTCATCCTCAGTCAAAACAGGAGTGTCGTCTGTTTCATATGGTTCTGTTTCATCATCATCATGTTGTGATGATACCAATTCTGGTGTTCCTTGTGAAGACTGCTGTTGCGCTGGCTGCGCAAAGTCACCTGGCGTAAACGATGTTGGTGTAGTAGTAGGCAATGGAATTGTATTATCATGTGAACTTGAGGCAGTAGGATCATGTGAAGGTCCTTCATCTTCATCTTCATAAGGTTTCTGAGTAGGAACTGAAATTGGCTGAACATGACCTGGTAATTGAACCTTTGGCCTCTTGATAATCACCTTTGCCTTTGCCTTTGGTAAAGCATCAGTAGAATCAGTTGAGATCTGTCTCTGTTTCCTTTGAACTCTGATAGGCTCTGACGTCGGATCAGGTCCTGGTGGTGAATCGTCATCTTGTCCAGGATCAGCAATCTCTTCGATTGGAATGTCAGGATTGGAAAACGGAGTTGATGGTGAACTTGGTTGATGTGGTTCCCCCGAGTCCTGTATTCCTGGCATATCCAAATCATCATCAGGTGGTGGTCCATAATCATCTGGAATGATGTACTCTTGATCATCATCATCACCTGGATCAGGTCCAGTATTGTAATCAGGTTGATTATCATCATCCAGAGGATCTTCTGGTTCATCACCACTCAACATCTCATCATCATTTGGTGGAACATCACCATGCTGATCTGGATGAATGGGATCGTCACCATTTGGTGGTGTGCTACTTGAACTAGGAGGATCTTCAACTCTCCTTTTGATAGCACCAGTTGTTTCTCGTGAAAAGACGATCATACTCCATTCATGGATTTTGAACTGTTCATGATGTGGATACAACTGTGACACAAACATGAAGTAAACATGATCATAGTCACCAGGTTTCCAAATGAGTAAGACAGCATCTTCAGGATGTTGAAACAAAGGATTCACTCTTCCATAAGTTCCTCTGAATACACTGCAATCTTCAAAGTACATTTGAGGCAATGTCTTCTTTCTGACATCTTGAAGTCCAGGAATCAGTTCAATGATTCTGGGGTCAGTTGATTCTCTGACACTAGCCTCTGTACTCCTTGGCAACTGATCAATCTTCCTCAATGTTTGAACAAGTAACTGAGTGGTAAACCTCTGTGGAAGAATGTGCTTCAACGGCACTGGAATCGAGGTCTCAACATGATGCAAATCTTGCAACAAACACGAGCACTCAGGTTCACGGTCCAAAAACATTGACGTGCCACACAATGCTCCATCATCAAAATGTTCCAACAGATCTTCAAACAAGAAACATTGTCTCATGTTCTGCAAAGGTACAAGTTGTGTGAACTGCGCAATGAATGAACACAAGTGAGATGGTAAGACCTTCCATTGTGGATCATCCCAAAGCTTCCCTTCTCTATTGAAGGCATGCTGTGGTTCCAACATGTCAAAGTCTTCATCATGATTGTAATACACACGCAAGTTCTTGATTGAAGGATCACAACGACAGTAATTTGTCATGTCAAGGTTGAAACAACCAATGTGATACTTGATTCTGTCCTTCTGAAATTTCTTCCAAGCCAAAAACTGAGCAAATCCTGAATCAGGTGGTGCAATCACCAAGAAACCTTTTCCTCGGTCAGCTTGCCATTTCATCACATCAAGGCAAAACTTGAATACCGAGTATTTCCAGGAATTTGGTGAAGGATTTGTGATCAACACGTATTCAGGATCAAGCTTCTCAAGTTGTTTCCAAACTTGGTTTTGTTTCTTCTTACTGTTGAAACTCCAACCATGCTTGTGGTCAATGGGTTCACCAACCTTCATGTTCAATCGTGCCATGTGCCAACTAAGACCAGTGTTGCTACTGAAAAGTTCCACAACATCACACTTGCCAGTTTGACAAAACCAGTGAGCTTGTTCACCTAAGTATGCTTCAGCATATTCAGCGATATCTGGTTCATAGTCATCTTCATCTTCAACTGCAAGTGGAACAGGTTCTGATGTGTCAAGTCCAGGAACAGCAACATCATGCCATTCATCATGGTCACGTCTCACCTTCGATTGATTAACACGCATGACTGCGTTGTCAACATGAACATTGACCATAGCACCTTCTTGAGAGATAACAGTACCTCTGATCCATCTTTCCTTCTTCCATGCCTTTGAAGCAATAGCATTAGCATTGACAGGGGAACTCCAAACGAAAACCTTGTCACCTGGTTTGTAAGGTCCATCTGATGGCATTGTTCGTTTGGCCATGTCATGTCTGAGGTCAGCAGCTTGTCTGGCTTCCTGATGTGCCCTCAGTGCTAACCTTTGCAACTCGAGTTGTGTTTTGTCTTCAGGTAAAGGATCAACACTAAGTTGAGCAGGATCAGAAGTCTCAATGTCCAGAAGATCTGGTGGTCTTCTACCAGTGGCAATTTCCAAAGGAGAATAACCACTAACAGTGAGTTGAGTGTTTCTGGCCCAAACAGTACGCTTCACAGCTTCTCTGATGGTGATTCCTTTGAACCTATCATCTTCAAGGTTCTTGGACATGATTTGCCATTGTCGTTTGAAAAGTCTGACAGCTGATTCAGCTCTGTTAGGCCATGGGGTTCTTGAACCACAGGGACATTCCTTGATACCATGAGTTCGGTAATAAGTCAGAAAGTCTTCTTGAAAGAAAGCTTCATCACCTACGATGGCTTTAGGCATACAATTGTGTTCATCACTCCACAACCTTAGAGCCTGAATGGTCTCCTTGTTGTTCAGTGAGTTTTGTGCCGTAGCCCAAAGTAAGTTGGTTGCACCATCAAGAACAAGCAACACCATGTACTTGTTCTTCCTCAACTGAATTTCAGCATGATCAACAAAGATAACATCTCCAAAGTTGGTGGATCGTATGCCTGAAATTCTGGCTCGCGGCGGTGGTGCAATTGAAGTACTACACACACGACACTTGTTGTACATCTCCTCATACTTCTGATAGACAGAGTCAGGAAGTCCTAACATGGAAGTCCTTCGTCTGAATTGAGTAGGAGACATGTGATAGTGTTTGATATGAAGCTTGTAAAGTTCCACACTATCCTCCAGTTTCCTGAGCATCTTTCTGTATGCTGGTGTCATGGCTTGCACTTCACTACCAGGCAGTGGAATCGAAACTCGCCTAGGCTCAAGAGCATCACTACCTAGTTTCTCAACTTGACTTTCTGAATCTTGCTTACCACGGTTGCGCGCAGGTGCAGAATGTTTTGGTTCAATGACTTGAGGTTCATCTGAATCAATTTTGTCCAAACCTAATTCCCTAGCTACCTTGTCAAGCTCATCTTCTTCATCAAGCTTGGGATAGGAGACAACAACCTTCTTTCTTGATGAACCTGATTGAGAGTCATCGACAACTTGAGGTTTCTGCTTACCTACGTGTCTTTTGGCTGCAGGTGGACCTACCTCAATCTTTTTCGAGCCTGGTCCTTTTGAAATCGGGTTGCCTTCCTCCTTCTTTAAGGAGCTTGGCTTCTTCTTCTGTACACCTGATGGCACTGAAGAGGCTGACTCAGGGTGAAAAAGATCATCAATGTTTCCACGAAAGGGCTTTGCACGATCAATGTCACTTCTGACAATGTCATCTGGGATCACGTAGTCCTCCTTGATCTTGTAGATGGTCTTGCCCTTCCAGAACTCTTCACTCTGTTCAGAAAACCTCTTCTTCTCAGTGCGCCAGTTGTCCTTGTGAAGAACCTTCTTCTTGCTCTTCTGGAATTCAATGTGGGTTTCTCTCTCATCAAGAAGTTGATCTTTTGGAATTGGAGTTTTCTCTGATCGAGTCATCTCATGTAAGTTCATTCTCTTGTCCTTGTGGTGCCTGATGAGTTCACGACGTAGTGGATCAACCTGCCAGTAGTCACCAGTCACCAAAGCTTCTCCTTCATGATCATCTTGTTTGACAGCAATCTGGCTGTACTCAAAGTGATCGTGTTGTGAATAGAAACTTTTGACTTGTGGAGTCTTGAAATGAACTTGGCTCATGTACCATGCTACATCTTGTAGGTCGAGAATGAGATGAGTACTAATGGCTGTCCTCAAAACCATTTTTCTCATGCCAATACGTGCACAGGACAAATAAGCCTTCTCTGGAGTAAGTTCAAATTGAAATCCAAGGTTTCTCATCTGTGGAAGTGACATCAACAATGGGACATCACCTTCTTCGACAATGTCGAATTCTGTAAACTGAGTGTTCCATCCATGATCATACATGAATATCACGAGCTTCTCAGTACATTTTGATTGTTGTGAGTTTGCAAAGAAGAATCTTGAACTTGTTGGCTGAATTTCATACCAGAGTCCACTGTTGGGATGTGAGTCAACATATCTGCAAAATGCTTCAACTGCTCGTCGAGAGCCCATAGCTCTTGTGCATCCAAGATCCAGAATACACACAGTTGGTGGTGCAGAATTCTCTGTGTGAAAAGCTAGTCCATTCTCACATGCCAGATCAGTTTGTACAGTATGAAATGAAAAAGCACTCTGCTGTGATGGTTCCTCTATCTCTGTAGAGCATCCATGTGAAAACAATGATGTGCCTTCTGCCAATGGCTTCCATGAAGCCTCACCTTCTTGAAGACCAACTTGCCTGGGCACTACAGCTGGACGTTGTTGTACACCTTGTCGTAGTGCACCAACTTCTCCAACCAGAACAGGGAATCTCTTCATTTCTCTCCTGTTTTGATGTGCTCTTGCATCACGTTGGTTCTGTCCTCCACGACGAGTACGTCGTTGTTCATCTTGTGCTGCATACGTGGATGTCAAAACATCAACACGTGCTGGCTCTGTCTCTGCAACATCAACACGTGCTGGTTCAGTTGTTCCAAATGAAAAGAAACCATGACCAGAACTTGAAGCTGCAGAAGAATAATGAGCTTGTTGAGTTGGTTGATTCTGTATGGCAGGAGCTGATGTGGTCTGAGGTTGAACATAGTTCGACTTGCCTTTTCCATCTCCTGGCTTTCCTCCTTTTCCATCATCATCCTTGCCTTTCTTGCCTTTCTTTCTTTCCTTTTCCTTTTCCTTTTCCTTTCTTCTGGAAGTATCCATACTCATCCATGTAGTACAGATCATCATAGGCCCAATAGCCTTCATTCCAGGTTTGATCATCGGCCCAATAGCCGTCATAGTTTTCATTCCATTCATCTTCTTGCCATTCATCTTCATAACCTTCTTCACTCACCATGTGAGCACGGCCTTTTCTTCTTCCTTTTCCTCGGCCTTTTCCTTTTCTTGATTTGAAGAACCTTCGTCCTCCTCTGCCTTTTCCTTTTCCTTTTCTCTTTCCTTTACCTTTGCCTCGTCTGATGTATTTGCCTTGGAACCTTCTCTGATACCATGTGAAGTTGGCGTCATCATAAACCCAGAAAACATCTTCTAAAGCATCCAGGAATCCTTCTGCGCCGTCTTCTTCATCTTCGGCCCAATAGCCGTCGGTTCCTTCTAATTCACCTTCATCCAGTACGAGGAAAGATCTTCTCTGTGCCATGCCAGAGGGTTGCATCAATGGATTGTCAACTGCTGTTTTGGTAGTGCAAAACATTTCCAAAAACAGGTCACGTAGTTCTTGAATACTGTATCGATCGAGGGTTCGTCCACGATGTGTCATGATACTTGTGAGTGTGTTTCTCTGATCTTGACTCAGGTCAGCTAGACTTACAAAAATCAATGCTAGCAAATTTTCACCCAGTGGGAATGCTTGTCGCTGTGCTTCTCTACGATTTTCCTGAAATTGTCTGAATGCCGCTAGTGCCAGTTCATCTGTCCAAGGAACAGCTACATGGGGTGTTCCTGAGGCTGCTGCTACTTCAGCTCTCTCTTGTTGATCTCGTTCATGTTCTTGACGTCGTTGTTGAACAAACAGAATTGCTTCAGGACTAGTCACTGTTACTTCTGGAAGTAAATCCATCCAAGACTCAATAAGTCTATTGCCAGTGAGTTGAAATCTAGTCATCCACTTCTGAAGATCCATTGTTCCTCTGTTGAACTTCATGAACTGCATGAAACGGTATAAGAACACGTTCTGGGCACCTTTGATGAAATGAGGTCGTAGAAATCTTTTGAAATAAGCCACTCCTTCATAGGGATCCCTGAGTAATTCTCTATCCAATAGCCTCTTGTATTGTTGAGCATCTCCTTCCAGTCTGTTGCGCAATGCTGGACCACGTTTCTCTGGTTCTAACTCCGTAATGTCACACCAGTCATCAATTGCATCCTCAAAAGCAAAGAAGCTGGTTCGCCCATCATAGGCTGGAGCAACCTTTGTGGTCATCTGTTGCGTCATATGAATCTGTGTATGCTGGGGTGCTCTTCTCATTGCATAAGAGTCATATTGGTTCCATTCATTTGCATCGACAATGTCGAAGTCATCATCATCATAGCCATGGCTTGCCATTTCTTGGGCTCTACCTGGAGCTCACCCTCAATGAGGGATCACAGCTCCGCTACCACTTGAAGAGGGGCCCTAGCGTCTACTTCAAGATCAGCTAAGGCGTCTTCCCCAATGACAGCACTTGTTTTACTCAGCCTGTTGCCGGTCCGTGCTTGTCTACAGGGTTACTCTATATACCTCTTTCTTGAGCCTTGAAGGCGCATATAAATGTGCTCAATACTCATGCATGTACCTATGTAGGTATTAGGTCGAAACAAAAACAGGGGGTGGGGGGGGGGTACTAAAATGACTAGCAATCTCCTGAAGAATCAGGTAACGGGGCTGGCCGCCCTCCCCTTTACTTCGTAAAGTAAAACTCAAGGTAGCCCCTCTGGAGCTACCTTTCGTGAAAAGCAGAGATGGGAAGAGTCAGAGAAGAGAAGAGAAGAGAGGAGAAGAGAGGAGAAGAGAGGAAGAAGAAGAGAGAAGAAGAAAGAAGAAGAAAGAAGAAAGAAGAAAGAAGAAAGAAGAAAGACGAAAGAAGAAAGAAGAAAGAAGAAAGAAGAAAGCAGAAAGCAGAAACAAGATCCAAAAAGAGAAGTCTCCGAAGGAAGAAGATCCAGTTCCAATGGTTTGTGGCTCCGGAGGATCGAAAAGTTGGCTCGCTAAAGCGGTGGGCGGAGCCATCTGGCCAGATGAAAGATGAGAAGCTGCACGCTGTTGTAGCGCGAAGCAAATTTCCAAGTCAAAATGTACAAAACACACCAGGGCCGGGCCACTTTTGGAAGTTGAGATGTGGAAAAAGTGCACGCCGTTGTGGCGCGAAGCACATTTGGAAGTCAAAAGTGTAAAAAAAAATGACGGGTGCAGAGCACTTTTGGAAGTTGAGATGTTGAAAAAGTGCACGCCGTTGTGACGCGAAGCACATTTCCAAGTCAAACTGCACAAAACGCACCATGTTCAGAGCACTTTTGGAAGTTGAGATGTTGAAAAAGTGCACACCGTTGCGGCGCGAAGCACATTTCCAAGTCAAAATTAACAAGACACCAGGGGTTCGGTTAAGATGTGATTTTGCGCGGCAGGTGCAAGGGATTCTGCACCTTGCCAAAAGTGAGCAAGACGTGAAGGTTTTGTAGCAGTTCCAAAAGCGATGGCAGGCATGGGACATTTGCAGAGGATCTGCAAAGATGCATTTCGCGTGGCAGGCGCAATACAAGAGACTCATGAGTTATCAGGGCGGAGATTTCCTGAGAGAGGTTGCATTTTGGAGCATGAGATCTTCGGGTTTGCTAAGATGATTTTGCGTGACAGGTGCAGCACTTCGTATGACCTGGCATCACTTTTTCGTGGCAGGCGCAATCTTTAGACACATGGAGTGGAAAAATCGCAAAACGCATTGGTACGAGGCCGTCAGCCCTGGAAGTCTCGCAGAATTGCTTCGTTCTTGTTGTTGTCAACATGGAAAATTGAGGAAGTCTCGCAGAATTGCTTCGTTTTTGCCGTTGTCAAATTCAAAAATTGAGGAAGTCTCTCAGAATACCTTCGTTTTCAAGCTTGCAGGTGGTAGACAGATAGATAGATAGATAGGTAGATAGATAGATAGATAGACAGATAGATAGATAGATAGATTAGATTAGATTAGGTTAGGTTAGGTTAGGTAAGATAAGATAAGATAAGATTAGATAGATAGATAGATAGATAGATAGCTAGATAGGTAGATAGATAGATAGATCGATAGCTAGATAGGTAGATGGATACATACATAGATAGGTAGATAGATCGATCGATAGATAGATAGGCAGATAGAAAGATAGAAAGATAGATAAATAGATAGGTAGATCGATAGCTAGATAGGTAGATACATACATACATACATACATATATACATACATAGATAGATAGATAGACAGATAGATAGATAGATAGATAGGCAGATAGAAAGATAGATAGATAGATAGGTAGGTTGGTAGATAGATAGGTAGATAGATAGGTAGATAGATAGATAGATAGACAACTCCAACTACAACTACAACTACCACTACACTACACTACTACTACAAATACACATACAAATGCAAATACAAATATACTAAGCTACATTACACAACACTAATTACACTACACTACGCTAATTACATCTAATTACGCTACATTACGCTAATTACACCAAACTGCGCTAACTACTTCTAATTACACTGCACTAATAACACTACACTAATAACACTACAACTACAACTACAACAACAGCTACAACTACAACTACACCAACACCAAGACCAACACCAACAACAACGACGACGACGACGACGACAACGACAACGACAACGACAACCACAACAACAACAACAACAACTACTACTACTACTACTACTACTACTACTACTACTACTACTACTACAGCAGCAACAACAACAGCAGCAGCAGCAACAACAACAACAACTACTACTACTACTACTACTGCTACTACTACTACTGCACTACATTACATTACACTACACTACACTGACTCAACTGCAGTACAGTACAGCTACAAATACAAATACAGCTACAGCTACGCTACATTACGCAACACTACAATACACTACACTAATTCAATACGCCACACCACAACTACAACTACAACTACAACTGCAACTGCACTACACTAATTACACTACATTACAACTACAACTTACAACTACGACTCCACTACAGTACAACTACAACAGCTGCAACTACTACTGCACTACACCACACTACATCCAGCAGTTGTGGTGAGGTGACCACTGCAACCATTGCAACCACTACAAAAAACACAACTCCAACCACCTTTCGGTCCATCAGTGGATTCGCTCTGCCATCCGTGAGTCACAACAACCACGCTCTCCTATAGGTTTCCTATTTTTGAAACTTCCGCCACCGCCTTGTGCGGTACTACTGGTATCTTCTCAAGGGAGCTAGACAAGCAACGCAAGGATTGAGTTCCTGGCCAGAGTAGAGAACTAGCTTCGGTCAGGAAAAGGCCACAGACCTGCTGGTCCTTGCGATGAATTGCAAGACATTCCAGCGCGGAAGGGAATCCTGCAATGAAAGAAAACAAAATGGGACCAAACTTAGCAAGCATTTGGAATGGAAGCGATGACTGGCTATGACGTTCAGAAAGCATCTATCCTCCTTGACCAATGAGTGCCCCATGAGCTGTACTAGTTCCAGATTGAAGTCGGTGGAAACAGGAGCACACAAAATGCCCAGGGAGAACTCCAGATGGTTGGGTTGCGCAGTTATTTGAATTGAGACGCGCTGCGCACATCAAATGCTATTAATATTGAAGCTAGGGAATGAGATTGTATAAGTAGATATAAGTAGAAGATTTATGAAAATCCAGAATTGCAAACATAGCCATACCACTGCCACATGCCTAGGGCCCTTCAAGCTCCGGCCTGAGATTTTTCTCCTTGATTTTCATTTAATGTGATACATTGTGATACTATGAAAGCTGGGAAGTATCTGCAACCCAATCTCCTCTCGTCTAGACACGGATTATTTGTTCGCTTGTTTGCGCCGAGCTTTATTAGTTGGGCCAGTTGGCAGTATTGCGTTGTTCGCTGTGCACCCAGTGTTAGGATTCTAGGCCGAGGCAGGCCTTGCGCGAGGCCTCGAGGCAGGCCTCCTTCCCAAAGTAATTGTTGATACAAACTATCATCAAAATTATCGTTGTAATAATTCGACGATCTGAGTCAAAGCAAACTTTGACAAGTGTTCCTTAAACTATAGTAAGAGTTGTGGGGGGGGGGTCGTTTGAGGTCGTTGCTATTTTGCAATGATTCGGATTTACAGGTTCTCTTGTACAGCCAATCAATGTCAATCTAGATTCTAGATAACTACCCCAGTATCTCAAAATCAGAAACCACAGCACTGGGCCTTGCAGCCCCACCCCTGCTGTTTTTTACATGTAGGTGAATCATGGTGAATCAGTTTGGATATTTTGGATGAGATTGAATCAAGACCGCCATCAGGGTAAGAGGAAATGACCCACGATTCCCGAGATCATGGATTTTCTGCTCAAACAGAACCTGGCGACCCCAGGAGAACGATGCACAGAGGAATACGACTGAAGGACTACACCCGGACGTGAAAGTCAGTGCATATGTGGAACCAAGGTAAAAACTGCATGGGACGCCGCGCATTCAGGAAGTCAAACAAGTCAATGCAACCAGGTCTAAAACTGCATGGGACGCACTATGTAGAAGTGTTACTTTTAGATCCCTGGCAGTGCACTTTTCTATTGGCAAATTTTCCAAATCCCCATCAGGACGCGTGTGCACAGTTATGTCCCATAATCTTAAAAATATATGCTAAAATTTCTAAATCCCCATCAGGACGCGTGTGCACAGTTATGTCCCACAATCTTAAAAATATATATCCACGGATGTTAAACACCATGTGGACGCTTATCCAAACATGCACATTGATACCTACGCCATTTACTAGAACTTGCGCCAGCCGTATGGCACACCGCTTACGCCAGACATCACTAATCTTCCGCCAGGTGGAAATCCTATTGGCACACCGACGGTCAAAGTGGGCTAATTCTGAGGCAGGCAAAAGCTTCCAGCCCTTTCACAAATCTCTTGCTTCTCTGCCCAAAAACCGCGCCTTGCCCAGAAGCAGCAACACAAGCAACAACAACAGCAGCAGCAGCAGACCAAGCAGCAGACCATTGCAAAGCCTTTCCAAAACCTCTCCGGGTTGGGTTTTGACTGGCTGCAATTTTAACGAGGTCCGAACGAGGTGCAAACGAGGTGCAAACGAGGTCCAAACGAGGTCCGAAATCAGATTTTGGGAGACTGGCCCCCTAAGTCTCCTGACAAACTCTTTGGTAGCCACACGCTTTCGCATTCTTTTCAGAACAGTTAGACTCAAGAGCTTTCAGCGGTGGAGCAGAAGAGGAAACCAAGCCAAGCAGCAGCTGCAGGCAAGAGCAAGGAGAGAGAAGAGGAGACAAAGGGCGAGTAAGGGAGACAGAGGGGAGACAGAGGGGAGACAAAGGGACGCAAGCTTGGCAAACAAGTATACAATTGCCACGACTTTCATCTTTGGGAGTATAGTGGGTAAACCCAAAAAGATATGACAGGTAAGCGTCGTGTGCCTATGCGAAGTGCCAAAAAATACATCAGTAAGTTAAAGTGATAGGCGCTGCCCATGCGGGCCATTCCCCATAGGCACTTGTTATAACATCGACCCAGTATTCGGCGGTGTTTGTATGAATCTTGTACAACAGAGCGAGCCACAAGTGATGTACAAAACTCCCAAAACACAAGGGAATAGCCACAACCATCTGCATGGTATCCATGAAAAACTCACGATAAACCATCAATTGGAGAAAACACAAACATGCTAAACACCAACTGGACGCAACATCGCACCGACTTCCAGAAATTTCTCCCCCACCTAGGACGCACATTTCATTGAAACGCATTGACTTCCACAACTAGGAGTATCGTGGACCATCCAGGGGTCACCAGCTGCTGAGCCAAAGCAAAGTGCACACGGCGGACGCTCTTCCCAGCCTTGCTCGCCAAATGAAAAGTCCAGAATGCTCCAACCCATGGCAGAATGAGAAGCACCTTGATGTTGCAGACACTTCCAGCGATGAAACAAAAAACATCGAAAAACTGCAATATAGTGCCATGTAGTGACCAAGTAATACCAAGTAGTACCACAGTCCTTTTCAGATCTGGACTGCTTTCAGACCCAATCCAATACTTGAAGCCTCAATGATTCAATGGCTCAGGAAACTCCAAGCATGTCCAAGTCAATCAGCGTTTACTTTGCAGTCTTCCAGTGTCTTCCAGTGTCTTCCAGAACCGCCTTCTCGAGGAAAATGATCGTCTGACTGGGGATGAGGCTTTAACCATTTGGTTTTCAGACTGCGCAAATCCATCTGCCCACCCAACAACCATGGTGGCCAAGCCTTAGGCGGAAAGAGTTTGTGGCTCGGAAAATGAAGCAATGAGGCCGATGAGGCCCATGCCGAGGCTGCCAAACCACGTGATCAGCCCATCCAAGTCCTTCCAACTCCAGTTGTATCAGTCTCAGCTTTTGAAGTATTCAAGAGATTTCAGGAAAACTCAGGAAACTCCACTTCCTTTGCAGCTTCAGCATCCCAGGCCTTTGGACAGCGGTCATCACCATGCTCTGCACCTCATGTGTCAAAGATCTTTGAAGCCAACGCTCAGAGCGAGGAAGCAACATGGGGACTTCGGCAGGGATTTGAGGTGTAGATTTAGATGGTCACCAATCACCTTTGTCTTCGGAAGCCGCAAGAAAATAAACCACAAGGCTGATAGCCTGCAAACAACCAAGGCTGGCTGAGGTTATTCTTGAATTCAAGTTTTGACACTGCCTTTTTGTTTGTTTTCATTACATGACCATGGTGATGGCCATGACATGCCATGACGATGATGTTGAAGAGCGTAGTGCTTGCATAGTAGCGTAGCATCGTGACGGTTGCGGCATGATGACATCAGCAGTCAGGGTGACGGTGATGGGGAATGTAGTGGATTCTCTGATATTGTCAATGTTCCTGTTTCTGTGCGTGGTCATGAGACAGAACGGACCCAATGATTGTCACGATGATACGAAGACTATTCCATGATGCCAACACAGGGCTGGTGAATATGTTTCAGAGCAATCTCCACCTTGACAAAAGGTGGGAGGAGAACCCTCTAAGTCACAGAGTATGCAGAGTGTTATAGGCACTATAAGCTATATAGGCATATATAGGCAACAACCCTATAGCATACATTAAATGTGTGAACTGTGAACTGTGATGAACTATGACACTCTTTCAGTACAACACGCAACACATACATGACATACAAGCAAGCTGTCGATCCACCTGATCACCCGGTATTCTGCGTGCCTACGACCACCAGCCACAGGAAGAAGCAGGATGGGAATACCAGCCTTGCAAACATCAACTCTGTCCAGGAAAGAAATGTTGAAAACTGTCGAGTTTCTGCAAGATCCTGTGCCCAGGCTGCTGACGCTACGAAAAGGCCGGCTGCTTGGATTAGCAACCAAACAGCCTCAAGAAGCAAAACTTATTAAAGTATATTAAAGTTGTGTTCAATTTATCGGGTTTCTGCTTCTTTAAACGTCTTTATGTACGGTTGTGTAAACAGCAAGCATAAGAGTCACAATAGAATTCACGAAGAGAGCAGCTTGCCCAGCACTGTCAGGACTGTGTTCTTCGTGAAAAGCCTTGGAAGACATTGCAAGACCACCAACTGATCCCAGCTCCATCCAGCTCCCCTCGAATAAAGGGCATCGGCAATGCTGTCAAGTTTTTCACATCGATTCAGCAGTTACACGCGCACATATACTTTCTTGCTGGTTGGAGAATGTATGTATTCTGAATATTCTGTATCCGTGTATGTACTGAAGGCTTTGGGTTCATCAGCAAACTCCTGCAAGTAAGGTATACACCTCTAAGTATAAGGTTAATGTTTTTTTATCTACTTAGTATGCACGATCGAGAATTGTCATCGCGCATGACTGCTTTCCATTGTGACTCATTGTCTCTGGCAGTCCATTATATCATATTCGACCACAATCTATCGTCACTTCCAATCATCTTCCTTCATCCCATCCATCTACCGACCTGTCTCTACCGTTATGTTCAATACTGTTCAATCACATGTCATCATTCAGAATAATCTATCTACTACCAGGTACCCAGTATCATTACAGTATCTATCCCTGCGTACCGTTCTCAATCAGTATCTATGAATCTCAGCAATTGACTGCAATTGTTTATCTGGGTCTACACTTTTGGCATCCTTCCCTGTCTATGGGATATTATTTTTTTCCCACTTTCAGATTATAAATTACTGTATGATATATTAAATGAAGTGCTTCAGAATCCTAATCCCATACACTCTTGGCTCCATAGCAAATTAAATGATTTGGTCAAATTCCTTGTCAAATTGTCGTTCCAGCCTCGTTTGCATTTACCAAGGAAGCACGAAGATGGCCCAGAACCTGATCAATACTTGGCAACAATGAGAGCCTGGGACAGTCTATGACAGTCCAAAAATCAGGAGTTCAACTCCTCAGAAATTTTCAGTGGGACCATGTGGGACCATGTGGGACCATGTGGGACCATGTGGGACCATACGTACTCGATTTGAGCGATTTGAATCGTTCAGATCCAGCAGGGGGCCATGCTTGAATTCTTAGGAATTCTTAGGATTTCTTATGAATTGGTGACAAATTGGTGACAAATTGGTGAAGGGAGAATCTGCACGAAGTGCTCGATGTGCCTCAAGGTGATAGCCTTTCTTTGGGATCCATCTGCCTCGGTGGGGCAAACAGCCAATCGGTAACTCAGTCAATGCAAGGCAGATATGCTATGCCGGCTATGCCGGCTATGCCATCATGCAGCACTTGACTTTGCATATCGTTCCTTAGATGTGCCTCATATGCACATCATATGCACATCACATCTGTCGGGCGAAAGGAGAAGACCGTAGCATGCCTTCAGGGTAGTTGTCCATGGCCTCACGGCATTCACCGCGATGCAGATCGCTCAGATCGACAAAAGCATACCGAAACAGTCGAAACATTCAAAAAATGCTCGACAACAGCATTGTAGCAGCATACAAAACATACCGGCCATGTCTTAAGAGCTGGACGAATCGCTGCGAACCACGTTGAGGTACCTTCAAAGCTTGGAGAGTTGGTGGTGAATTATAATTCACAACAAAGAACTGCAACATTCGATAGATTGCATAGATGGCATAGATGACATTGTCGTGATATTGTCATGACATTGTCAGTTTGATGTTGCCTAAATTTGTCTACCAGCTCACGGCCTCACTCTGATTGCGCAGGGCACCATGCCGAAATGGCCCGAAGTAATGAGGCTCTGCCACTTCCACCAGTGTTGGCAAGCCCATCTGCCTCGTCCAGAACTGTCTTCACCTCGCCCGGTCCATCCCAGTTCATCCTGTGGCCCCAGTAGATGTCGGAAGATGTTGGAAGATGTTGGAAGATGTTGGCGGAATGCTTGGGAGTTCGTCTCACCACTATTGATTTTTCTGAAATTAGCCAACAAGAGCTGCAAACGTTTTTTTTTCAGCTTGAATGACCCTGCCTCTGCAGCAGGAACAGTGAAGCCTTAATGCCCCGAAATATATGTATACCAGCAGAGTTCATGATTTTGAGTGCTGACAAAGACTAGATCAATCGTGAAAAACACTGTGTAGCCCAAAGGTGCTGACCGTCATTAAGATCTTCGAGAAGGTGTTGAAGCAAAGTGGAGTCCACGGCTCCTCTGGAACTCACCTCGGCTGCTCAGAACTCAGCAGAACTCAGAAAAGCTGTTCTTAAAGCTGCAAAAGGCCGCCAACGGCTAAGGAAATGGTGCTGGTCAAGTCTTCTCTGGGGGCAGAGCATTGGTTGTAGCCAGAGTTCTCATAGTGTCCTCACCATCCGCTCAGTAATCCCAGCGTGATCCAGTGTGTAAAGGGGTGCGCGTGCGAGCGCGCGAGAGAGAGAGAGAGAGAGTTTAAAACCAAGTTTTAAAAAAACTCGATAGAGTTCAACCTTCTCCGCCGATAGAGAGGCTAGATGGTACTGAATATGAAGGGCGATCTCTTGAGTAAATGTCCCAACAACTAATGTGCATAGGATTGCATAGGCCAGCGCAGTTGCCTTGTCAATCCTTGTCACAACAATTGCTGTTGGGAACACTCTATATAAACAATCGGGATGTCAGTGATCTCACAGGACATGGACGAAACCTTCTCGAACCTTCACAAAGCCTTTCCTGGTCCTCTATTCATAGCCTATGTTTTTCCGTGTTTTTTCTGCTGAACACTTTCTAGGACTGCGCCAGATTGTACAGTACTGGATCCATGCAATGAACCCAAACAGCTGATGCAAACAGTTTGGGAAGGCCAGGCCTGGGGTAAAAAATGGCAGTAATGGTGAGCTCGGCAAGCATAATGCAAATCACCTGAAGGTGGCTGACATCTGATTAAAGATATTACTGTAAAGCAGTTACCAAGACGTCACAACTGAGGATCACACTGGCACTCGTGCACCTGAGTGCCAATTCATGTTTCTTTTTTTGCATGTCTCACCCTGCTCTCAGCTGGATGAAATACAAACTGCCTCCCAGTTCCACGGCTCGCCAAATAAAATGTCCAATGGACTGCTTCCGAATCCGGTTCCTGCAGCCAAGTCATCAACAAAGAAAATTGATTTGTCTGAAACAGTGTGCCATGACTACAATCATGATCTAATGTTGTGCAAAAAGAAATGCAGGAACCTGCTGAAATAGCGCATCAAACAATGCCTTGAAACACACACACCAAGAGAAAAAAAATATGGATTTGGATTTGATGGTTGTGCTGTGTACATTTGCGCTCGGCAAAATCTGAAGATACGATGGACAAGTCCGGAAGAAAGGCGTGACAAAATTGGAGGGAAGGCACCTCCCCATAGAGTTCGGACAGCATCTCCGTCAGTTCTTTCTCTTCCAATCCAGGATCAATGTTTTCCGCGCCTCCAGTCCACTGCAAACATGTCACAACACACCACAATGCACTATCATTGGTCTTTACAAACACCGTGATTATAACATATTATAGCTAATATCAATACATTGCGTCTTCGATTGTAGTGGGTTGCCTTCCTGTCAGCGTGCAAGCCTTCTTGCAAGTCCAACGATCTGGTCATGATGTCACTCAATCGCAGCTCCTGATGTTTTGGATGGCGGCAAAAAACATGATTTTACGTAAAGTCACTGCAAAAATCCGTTGAAAATGTTGAAACAAACCACACCTCCACATTCCACCGATCACGCGCATGCAGCCTCTTTGGCCCAGCCTCCAAGATGCTGATTTTTGGGGACGCCCTGCCCCCCTCCCCGAACTGGTCGTTATCATTTCCGGAAAGGCAAAATGTGTTTTTGCGTGTGGCTATGGGTCATGAATGCAAGCTTTGTTTTTCATCTGCCAGGACAACACAATGCGATACAATACACATTTCTTTCAAAAACTTCTTGAAAGGAAACTGTCACCTGGTTTTGGCATTTGGTGCATGTCACCAGTGTTTTGGATTAGATTTTACCGCTTGCTCACCAGGTTTTCACCATGTTTCCTCAAATTTCCGACCAGTTTTAACCAGGCATCATCTCAAATTCAACCAGGTTTCATCAGTGTTCATCCGGTTTTTGCCTGTTCTGCATTTTCCGCCAATTTTTCACCGAGTTTTGAGGCTTGACATAAGTTAATGTTCACCAAGTTTTCAGCAAATTTCCTTCAACTACCTCAAGAGAAACCTACGAAAAACGTTCACTGAGAAGGGTTGCTGGCAAGTTGCTACAAAGAGGGTCAACTGGCATCGAATCTGGACAGGTGAAAACTCACACAAAAATCACCCTGCACTCACTGCATTTTAGCCCTGGTTTTACGTCTAACGGAACTAACAATGAAACTATTTGCTTTCGGCAGGTATACCGCGTGCATTTTAGCCGTCCTGCACAGGAAACTGGAGTTGGCGGCCACAGGTTCTGCAAAACCCCTGGCTGGTAATCCATCAGGTCCATTAAAACTCCAGGGCCAACCTTCAAACAATGTCAAGGACCTCATTTCCAACTTTGTGGGGTTCCAAGTGGGTTCCAGTGCTCCGGTGTAGGCGACCTTCGTTGCTCAGCGACGCCAATATATATCTCATTCAGCGTGACTAGCAAAGTAAAGCAATAAAGCAAAGTAAATGAGAAATGGAACTCTGGCCACACCAAAGTGGTGAAGGCACGGTGAAGGCGTGGTGTTATGTCGTTACATCTGCCGTTACAAACATAGGATACACATGGATACACAGGTTCCTACCCCTAGGTTAGCGGTGTAACGGGATCATCAATACATCAGTTTAAACAAGGGAACATGTTTGCCCCAAATTTGCATTGCATTACAAAATGATTTCGTGTTTTCGTCTGTTTACATTTACGCGTTTGGGAACACAGAGCTAAGTTGGATCTAGAGTGGCACCATGTTTATTGTTGTTTGTCTTGTTTATGCTGGAGACGTTGTTTATGACTGGGGTAATTTTAACGTTTCCACTTATATGTCATTTGCATTGTACAGTGACAATTTACACTTACCGGTGGCAGCGCACCGTAACAGGCCGGGGTGGGGTTGGTTGGGGGGTGGGTTGAGGGGTGGGTTGGGGCAATAACTTCCTGGAACTTGCACACCTGTTTAATGCTACGTCACGAGAAGTTCTTTTCAATTTCACTCTATGTTGTAAATCTAAATGTTATATCTACATATATATATAATTATAAATATGTATATATATATATGTGTGTGTGTGTGTGCGTGTGTGTACTAATTATGAGTTGGTGCTATGTCATGAGAACTTCTCTTGAGTTGATGCTACGTAACGTCATAAGAGCAAGTGGTCAGAATTGAGGATCAGGTGGTCAGTTGGCAAATGAGCAAGCCGTCGCGGTCATTATCAACGTCTTGGCCTTGTTTACGCATGTTCTTTGCTTGGGGTGCAGCAGTATTTTGGTAGCACGTTGACCTTTGAGATGTTGTTTCATTGGGCTCCTATGCCAAAAAGGATCAAACTGTATGATCTCGTTTCCAGCTGATACACAAATCAACAGCAAGGCAAGTGCACCACGACTTGATTTTATCACGCCGTAGCAGGGTCCATTGCAAAAGGATACGTGGCAAAAGGGAGCCCTGTCAGATGGGAGTTGGGCCAGAATGAGATACGGAGATCAACAAGTTCACCTCAGTATGATCAGGTTCAAGTGGCAAATGGCTGTCAACTTCAGATTCTGACATGCCCCTTAGGTTTTGATTGTAGTTCTCATTCTTGGCCGCTTTCCTTACTCGCTTCGCACTGGTGAAATCCGGGTCATACACCAGTGCCCTGAAGCCTTCATTCAATACCTTGTGGAGAGTCCCAGTTGGCAAGGGCTTGGTGAGGTGATCAGCGAACTGTGCGTCTGAATGCACCCACCTTACTGAAGTTCTCATCTTTTCGAGGGACTCCAGTAAACATAAAATTTCGAGGGCTGAATACTTATCTCTAAGCCCAACCCCTCTGAATTCAGGTGGCTAAATCTACTTCTACCGGGCAAAACTCTGCCCAGGCTAGCCTAACAAACATTAACTCTTGGTCTGCCTCAGCCACTTCTGCTGCCATTGAAGAACGTGCTCTGCGAGGAGACGACACGATCGCCAGGACACCAGAGTCAAAGGAGAGCGCTTCCCAGCGGTCATTTCTGGGCCTTCTGCTATCAGGTAGCCTCCAGTGCTGCTCAGGTCAATTCGGTTTGCTAGTGCTGCGCCGTTCCAAGCCACAAACTGCACATTCTTGGGGTCATCCACATGCAGCTGGTTAATCTTGGTCGACATGTACCTAGTCTGGAAGCATTCCCTGGCCAGCTTGTTTGCTGCCTTCAAAGTGTCTACGTTCGCCTTTGGCACTGCGCTTTGCAATTGGCCGGTTTTCACCATGAGATGTGGCTGCTGCCCACGCCACTGCAAAGCACCCAGCACGCCACGGAGCTGCATAATCTCATCTGCAGTCAACTTGTCGTGCTCATTCTTGGTGGTGGAGCTAATCGCCTCAATGTTCTCACAAAAGGATGAGTGGCCCAACGTGAAAGAAAAATCTGGTTCTTCATGAACTCGGACGCCGCAGTGCATGAAGCTACTGCACTCCCATGGAGACCAATTGAAACGGCTGTAGAATTGGTTCAAAGCATCCACCCAAGACTCGCGTGTCTCGTCTCCGCTGATGATGAAGTCATCCACATGTGAGCAAATAAAACCAGATGTTAGCTTTCTGCCCACTGAGTCCATGGTGTAGTACAACCACAAGCATGGGTCTGCCCTGCTTTGGTGAAAACCAATTTTCAGCAACGTGTCCCGCACGCATTCATACCACTTTGCTGGAGCATGCACTAAACCGTAACATGATTTCAACACCTGTACGGCTTCTCCTTCTTTCAGTCCAAGTGCGGCTGCAAGCTCTGGAACAGGGATTGCAGAGAGGTCTCTCAGTTCTTCCACGGAGCCACCTTGCAAGATAGCTGCTTTGACATCGGCTTTCAGTGGACCCGCCAACACCTGATGCTGGCATATTGTAGGCCCAATTGCCGTGTTCCGCGACTCATCATAGGGGCTGCAGACTGGATGTTCTGAAGGTCAGGGTCCTCATACCCAATCAGCACAATTCTCCCCTTCAGAGAGCCATCGCCCTTTCGTGTCAACACCCAGCGCATCCTCATCAGACGTTCACGTGGGAAGTCAGCGCTGCCATTGCTGAGCGCCAGGCATTGACCTCGGTCATCTTGGCCTTGTTGAACCCAACCTTGTCTTCAAGCGACAATGTATGCGCAAAAGCCTTCAGGTGACCTCTTCAATCTTTTCCATTCATTTGCTTTCTGAGGCACTGGCAAATCGAAGCAGCACATGTACATGTCCTCCGCTTCTTCCACCATCAGACCATCATCTGGTTGATGTTCTCTGCGTGCCTTCTTGAACAAGGGCAAGAAGAGAAAAGCTCTGGAGTGGATCACATTGAAGATCTTGGCATGGGCTCAGGATCATATGTTGGATCCTTCATGGCGCCGCAACCGGCGTCTTTGGCTGGCGGCTCGGTGTAGCCAATCTGCCTCTCCTGGACTCACGGGGTGGCCCCTGCATAGCTTCATCTTCAGGAAACACCATGTCGTCCAGGATCTCATACTCGCCCTTGTAGAGGGTGGACGGCAAGCTATGGAGAGTCTAACTTGTCGTAGGGCTTTCTGCGCTTTCGGCCAAGACCTTCTCGCGTTCTCAGGCATGTCGCAACTGCTCTGGCGAGCATCTCTTCAACCGACCATGCGTCACCACCCGGATAATGTGGGACGGTTTGCGCTCATGTCCAAGCGCGTCGGTCCTGGTTAGGTTTCTGTTCCAGGGCCGTGCCACCTCCACAGCTTGCGAGGCATTCTCACTGCAGCCATAGGGCGTGCTGGCGGCATGATCCTCTTTAAAAAAACAAATTGCTTGGAAGAAAAACTTGAAGCCGCCGGGTCTTAGCATTTGCCGCTCGACTGATTTTCTCATAGGACTGCTGTTTCAGGAAGGCATTCTGGGCTTGATGCCACGGCTTCAGATTCACAGCCATGTGGGCACCTGGAATTGCAGAGGAAGTCCAAAAGGGATCATGGGGGGCTTTGTCATGAAAACGACCCGACAAAGAAGGCTGCCTGCCAAAAGCCCATTGGTATGGCGAATAGCCACTGACCCGTTCAAACCCGTTGTGAGTCTGGCAGGCCTGGACAACAGCATCCCAAGCATCATATTGCCCTGCTTGGAGTATCTGTTTGACCGTCTGCTTGATAGTCTGAATCATGCGCTCTACCAGGCTTATTTGGCGGTGAGCTTCTGCAGCACAAGGAAGAATTTCAATGCTGCGTTCTTGGGCCCACTGCGTCAATTCCCATGACTTGAACGCACCTTCTGGATCCAATCTGATGGCTGCTGGAGCACCATAGTGTCGCACCCATGAATCTTGGATGCCAGCCACGGCTTCTGCGCCAGTGCAATTCCTGCTCTGCTCTCTGGGATGTTCAAACAAGAAGTGAGGACAGACCAGTCTGGAAGCCTCGTCAACCATGATCATGCAGTGGATCACCTTGTCATCCACAGGAAACTCCGCGTTGTCAATGACGAGGGTCTCCCAAAGAGTTTCAGATCGTTGCAGGCGCCTGGCGGATTGTGGAGGCGGCCAGGCGCAATTCTTGGCATTCCGGGCATGGGTGCTTCTGCGCCATCTGTACCACTTCAGGATGTGCTCCTCGGTGTTTCAGCACAGGGCCTGGTTGGAAGGATGGCCTGCGCGCCGGTGAGGTTGTGCAAAGTTTGGAAGCCTCTTTGGCTTCGGCCTCTGTCAGAGGTTGCACAGCGCTTGTGGGCTGGCCTGCATCATCTAAGATCTCCTCATCAAAAACTGGGTAGATCTTTGGGAAGGCATCTTTGGCTGTCTCTTGGATCATGGACATCACAAGCCTGTAGATGCGCTCACACATCTTTTTGGGATAAAATCCAGAGTCCCGCGCATCTTGTCCTCCAAGGCATTCAGCATGTTGATGGTCACCATGAAGACTCAGGCCTGTCGCCAGTGAAGGGTTGGAGGTAGCAATCTTCCAGGGCGTCTTCACTAAGGCACCTTGGCTGTTCAAAAGTCCATAAGCGCAACCATGGATTCGGGCCACTGAAAGTCCAAAGTGAGCCTCCATCCAATCCAGAAATAGAAAGGCGCGCATTTCCGGTAGATGCCATCCTCCATTGTTGCCTGGCCATTCCCATGCAACGTCGCCTCCTAAGTCCACTTGGAGACGCGCTGCCTTGATGCCATTCCTGATGAGCTTGCGCGCTTTGCGCTTTCGATCCAAACTCTTGGCGAGTTGCTCCTCTGTGTTTTCATTGAAGAGAGATAGGATGGGAGAATATGGGCCACAAGGAAGAGAAATCCAAAGGAGACGTGGCCGGTGTCTTTGGATCATGGCTTGAGCTCGTTGCTGCCTTTACTAGTGGACAGGTCAAATGCAGGAAGTCCAATGCGTATGGCTGACCGTCCTTGATCCAGAAAAGTCTGAGTCAAGCGACTATCTGGCGGGCAGCACACTTCCGTCAAGTCCAATCGGGAAGTGGTGGCAAAGAGCTCTTCATAGGTGCCATTGATCTCGTGGAGGTCATGCGCTTGGGTTTCCATAGCTTTTCAGGCTGCCAGGCCGTTCGTTTAAGGAATTTGCAAGGCGGCATTAAAGTCATCCTTCTCTTCTTCCAAATCATTTAACCTGCAGTGTGTGTGTGTGTGTTTGCTTGTTTGCTTGTTTGTCTCTGTCTGTCTGTTCTGTTTGGTTTTGTTTGTTTTGGTGTGGTTTTGTTTGGTTGGTTTCTTTCTTTCTTCCTTCCTTCCTTTCTTCCTTCCTTTTTTCTTCCTTCTTTCCTTTTTTCCTTTCTTCCTTCCTTCCTTTCTTCCATTCTTCCTTTCTTTTTTTCTTCCTTTCTTCGTTTCTTCCTTTCTTCCTATGTATCTATCTACCTGTACATGTACGTGTGGGTTTTTTGTATTTGACGTAATGGCTACTCATCTTGTTATCTGAAATGGTTGGTCACCATGGATCCCATGGAAGCACAATGCGGCAGATAGCATGGTTTCCCACTGCTGTACACAAGCTATTTTGCGCCTTAATTTAAGCTTGGTGAAAAAAATCCTGCTGACTGTGCCAGAAGAGCTGGCAGCAACTACTCCGTGCCTTGCGTCTTTCTGTGGGCATCATGGCAGCACGGCGGAAGACTGATGGCATGCCCAACTGCCTCGCAAGGTTGGGAAACTGTTCGACCGACCCGCCTGCTACCTTTGAGCATTTTATCTCAACATCTTAATCTGGGCATCTCCCTTCAACATCTTGACTCCATGTGAATCCATCAGCTCGGTCCCGGAACCTTCTATTAAATGAAACATTCCATCGCCTGCTTCGACTCTCGGGTGACGATAGCCCGTGATGTCGCGTGGGAGTTCCAGAAAGGAAGGGTGTTCGACTCTCCGCGCCTTAGAGATTCAGAGGAGGCTTAAGCTCAGACTGGCTACCATTTCCATTGTTGTGTGAAACTGGCCTTGGCAGCATTGGCCTATGAAATATTCCACGTGGCACTTGGTGGCCCACTGGTCAAACGGCTTGGGTGCTCTCCCAGGAGTGGCCTTATCCCACGCATTGACAGGGAAAGCACTCAAAGGATTCCAATGCCTTTTCTGCACGCGCAAAACTTTGGGCCAGGCTGTCTTGCAGGAGAGCCTGAGTCTGCAATGGCAGGAAGAAGGGTGACAGACTCACATATCACACTCAGCTCCCAAGTTCGGCCAAGGCTCTAGATAAGGAGGGCGGGTAGCTTCCTGACGGCGCCTCGTTTCATTTGGACTTGGCTTTTGGTCTAGGCACACTCGTGCTAGGTAGCTTGGAGATGGTTTTTTCCCGGGTATTGTCTAATGCTGGCTCACTCCCTCACTCCCTCACTTCCTCACGCTCTCACGCCCTCACTCACGCCCGCTCCCTCGCTCCCTCACTCACTCACTCCCTCAATGCCCTCACTCCCCTCACTCCCTCACGATCTCACGATCTCACGCCCTCACTCACGCCCGCTCCCTCGCTCCCTCACTCACTCACTCCCTCACTCCCCTCACTCCCCTCACTCCCTCACTCACTCACTTACTCACTCACTCACTCACTCACTTTTACGCCTGGGCGGCGTGTGGACAAAAGTTGGGTCACAGAATATCTTCAGACAGGTCGGTTTTTGCACGAGCCTGGTCACTGTACCATGATCTCCAACAAACCGAAAAGCTTACCTGTCGGTACCCTATCACATATTTTACGCCGCACAAATGTGTTCCACGCCGGCCTCGCCTCGGACTTCGTGGTCTGCTCACGGCTATTAGTGCTAGTTGAAGGAAGGTTTATGTTCCGAACCTTGCCGGCCCAAAGCAGACACGGCAAACCCTCCGGCAAACTCGAGGACTTCACTGCTTGGCGATCCACTTCAGCAATCAGCACAGCAGATCAAAGTAGGATCGTTTGTCCGTGTTCGTCCCAGTTCCTGAGTATCAAGCACCAGCAGCTGCAGCGGCAAGGGCAGCGGCATTGGCTGCTGACTTGGCCTGCCCAAAAAAAAAAACGATTCTGGGGATTTGGACTGCCTCAAGCTGCATTTGTCATTGCCACAGCACTGCTATTGCAGAAGGCTGAGATTGACAATGAAGGTTCCTGGGAGCATTGGTCTTCCACTTAAGGTGTACAGGCCTCACACCCCATAACCTGAATTGTGTAAACAGGCATGGACTTCAGCTCTTGCCTTTGCCGGGCTCAAACGCCGGATGCATTCCAAAACCAACATTCTACGAGTCCGTCCTTACAATCCTAGCAGTCTACCGTCTCTCTGTCATAAGCTTCTGTAAGAAATTTAACTTCTTTCCCCCTTTTAATTGCTTTTCTAGTGATCCTGCAGGCTCTGAGTGGCCGACACCGATTTAGCCGTACCTCGAATTTCTGCAATGGAACCAGCTGAGCCTGCGCAGCTAAGGCATCCAAGGTTTCATCTCAAAGCAATGACGTTAAAATGAGCCCAAGAGAAAGACAAAGCTCCTGAATCCTTTCAGATTTATTTCGCATCTGCGGGACTGCTCAATGTGCGTATGAACAATATATGAACACATCACCAACACTTGCACTTGGCCTGGGCGCAACTTGATGTTCAGGTTTGCCAGGAGTTCCTGAAGCATGCTCGAAACATGTGGAAACCGCATAACGGAAGCACCAAGGCTTCCTCGTGGAGTCAAGCACCTTGGAGCAACCGATGTCTATCAAGCTCTCCAATAACTGCTCTTCAAAGGCCCCTTGATCCACCTGGCCCAAAGTACCCCCTGTGTGCACAAGGTCAAGGGTACTGCAGGTCCAAGCCAAAGCCGTCAAAGTGTTAAAGCGTTAAAACTGTTTTCTCGCTAGTCTTTGGCAGCTCAAACCTTTTCAAAGTCGAGATGGAAGAAGTGGAGACCAATCCCATCCTCATGGGCAATTTGTTGACGGGAATCCGCTGAGACCAATCTGATCTCCAGAATCTAAGCGCTACAATCATCTACAATCTACAATCAACATGGTATAAGGCGGTGATGTCTTCCTCTGGAACGGGACTGGGTGCTGACCTGCAGGGAGCAAAGCCGGAAGCTGGGCAGTACGGAATGAGAGAAAAGGATCGAATCGAAAAGTGTGGATTCTGCAGCTGTCTCTTTTCAGAGCCGTTTCTCTTGAAGGACTCGCCTTCGTTCTTCTGAATGATTCCACTCTGAAATACTACTCGGACGATCGTGGAATGAAATGCCACCGGACCTGGACTCAACAAGCACCACGGTCACCTCGGTTGTCGCATCCTGTCAGGTGGCGTTTTGCCCCTCTCTCTCTCTCTCTCTCGCTCTCTCTCCTTCCCTCTCTCCCTTCATTGCATGATATGTGCACACATGTTACATATATGTATCCGCGTGTGTGTGTTTGTGCGCGTATATGATGATAATGACGATGGTGAAAATGATGGCGATGATGATGCTGGGGATTATGATTATTATCATCATTCTTGCTGTTGTCATTGTTGTTGTTGTTGCTGCTGTTGTTGCTGTTGTTGCTGTTGTTGCTGTTGTTCTTGTTGCTGCTGTTGTTGTTGTTATTGATAATTTCGCTGAACCTGGAGGAAAATGTGATGCGAATTGCAAAGGATCTTGGAAGTGTAAGGTTCTGGGACAGGGGGCGTTAGCATGTACAGTGTGTGTGTGTGTATGTATGTATGCATGTATGTATGCATGCATGCATGCATGTATGCATACAAGTAATGTATATATGTATGTATGCAGGCATGTACGTATGTACGTCTGTACGTATCTGTGTGTGCGTGCGTGCATGTATGCGTGCATGAATGCATGTACATGCATGTGTGTGTGTGCATGTATGCGGATGTATGCGCATGTATGCGCATGTATGGGCATGTATGCGCATGTATGCGCATGTATGCGCATGTATGCGCATGTATGCGCACGTATGTGCATGAATGCACATGTATGTGCATGTATGTGCATTTTTTCGCATGTATGTATGCATGTATGTGCATGTATGTGCATATATGTGCATGTATGTGCATGTATGGGCATGTATGTGCATGTGTGTGCATGTATGTGCATGTATGTGCATGAATGCACATGTATGTGCATGTATGTGCATGTATGTGCATTTTTTCGCATGTATGTATACATGTTTGCGCATGTATGTGCATGTATGTGCATATATGTGCATGAATGTGCATGTATGTGCATGTATGTGCATGTGTGTGCATGTATGTGCATGTATGTGCATGGATGTGCATGCATGTGCATGTATGCGCATGTATGCGCATGTATGTGCATGTATGTGCACTTGTGTGCACCTATGTGCACGCATGTGTATGTTTGTAGGGGCGTGTAGGTGCGTTTAGGTGTGTGTAGGTGTGTGTAGGTGTGTGTATGTATGTATGTATGTATGTATGCATGCATGTATGTATGTATGTATGTATTTATGTATGTACGTATGTGTGTGCGTATGTATGTATGTATGTATGTATGTATGTATGTATGTATGTATGTATGTATGTATGTATGTATGTATGTATGTATGTATGTATGTGTGTATGTATCTGTGAATGTGTATGTGTATATGTATGTGTATGTGTATGTATGTATGTATGTATGTTTGCATGTTTGTATGTTTGTATGTTTGTATGTATGTATTTATTTATATATGTATGTATGTATGTATGTATGTGTGTGTATCTGTGTATGTGTATGTGTATGTGTATGTGTGTGTATGTATGTATGTAAGTATGTATGTATGTATGTATGTGTGTGTATGTATGTATGTATGCATGTATGTATGTATGTTTGTATGTATACTTGTGTGCATGTAGGTATGTATGTATGTATGTTTGTATGTATGCATGTATGTATGGATGTATGTATGTATGCAGGTATGTATGTATGTATGTTTGTTCGTATGTATGCATGTATGTATGTATGTGCGTTCGTACGTATGGATGTATGCAGGTAGGTAGGTAGGTAGGTCAGTAGGTATGTACGTACGTAGGTACGTATGTACGTACGTATGCATGGATGTATGTGCATGTATGTGTATGCGCATGTACATGTATGTGCATGTATGTGTTTGTGAATGTGTGTATGTATAGGCCCACGAGTTGAAACCGAACGTGCGTTCTGTGCGTTTTTTGTTTGGGTGGGGTGGTGTGGGGTGAGTGGGCTAAAAATGTTTATTTGCACCTGCACCCATACATTACGCCACGCTCCTGTAACTTCTTTTGCGCTTGCACTCTACTTTGCCAAGCTCTGAACGTTACCGGCAAAACATAAAAATTGCAAAACACCCTGCAATTGACCCACATAACCACGAAAATACATTGCAACAATATTGCAAAACACATGATCCTGAATCATGATTAGCACGATCCCCATTGTGTTCAAGAATCCCTAGTTTAAAGGTTGCATGTATGTCTGTATGTCTCTATGTCTGTGCGTATGTGCATGTTCATGCGCATGTGCACGTGCATGTGCATGTATGTGTATGTATGCGTATGTATGCGTATGTGTATGTATGTGTATATGTATATATGTACGTGTGCGTGTGCGTGTGTGTGATTATGTATGTGTATGTACGTGTGCACGCATGCACGCATGCACGGATGGATGGAAAAACGGATGGATGATGATGGATGGATGGATGGAAGGACGGATGTGTATGTGTTTGTGTATGTGTGTATGTATGTATGTATGTATGCATGCATGCATGCATGAATGCATGCATGAATGTATGTGTGTGTATCTGTGTATCTGTGTATCTGTGTATCTGTGTATCTGTGTATCTGTGTATCTGTGTATCTGTGTATCTGTGTATCTGTGTATGTGTATGTATGTATGCATGCATGCATGCATGCATGTATGTATGTATGTATGTATGTATGTATGTGTGTATGTGTGTGTATGTATGTATGTATGTATGTTTGTTTGTTTGTTTGTATGTATGGGTGCATGTATGTATGGATGTATGTATGTGTGTTTGTATGTATGTAGGTATGTAGGTATGTAGGTATGTATGTTTGTTCGTATGTATGCATGTATGTATGTATGTATGCATGTATATATGTTTGTATGTTTGTATGTTTGTGTGTATGTATGTATGTATGTATGTATGTATGTATGTATGTATGTTTGTATGTTTGTATGTTTGTATGTTTGTATGTTTGTATGTTTGTATGCTTGTATGTTTGTATGCTTGTATGTATGTATTTATTTATGTATGTATGTATGTATGTAGGTCGGTGGGTCGGTCGGTCGTGGCTCTGTTTGTGATGATTGGTCAAAAGGCTGGTCACAAGATCTTCATATTCGTAGCTGGACGTGTGCAAAAGTTTTTTTTTGCCCACGCTTTCTGGTCTCTGCGCAGATGCAGCTTTGCTCTGCTATCTGTCGTTGCGTGGAAGCCATTCTTCTTACACTGGCCTGGACCACCTGTAGAACAGTTCCGCGGTGACTTGATCAACTCAGGAGCGGGTCGCGACCCATTAACAAGACTCCTTGCTCCAAGAATGCTCAAGGCCCTTCTCACTAGTACTGGTCGAAGATCGTCACTAGAACGCGCCGACGGCAAGGTCTCAAGCGGAGCCATAGACACGCACCCAGGCCACCTCCATCATCTGGCCAGCATCAAAGGCCACGTCGTCGACTCCCTGACACATGGGCTAGGCCAAACCGCAAACAACACCAATCTGAAGCAACGGCCACAACTAAGCGCAAGCAAACCAAAACCAGACAAACCATAAACAAAGCATCATTCAGTCAGTACATGTATACCAGTAGTGCCGCACAAGGCGGTGGCGGAAGTTTCAAAAATAGGAAACCTATAGGAGAGGTTGGTTTTTGTGACTCACGGATGGAAGAGCGAATCCACTGATGGACCGAAAGGTGGTTGGAGTTGTGTTTTTGGAGTGGTTGCAACGGTTGCAGCTGCCACCTCACCCACAACTGCTAGATGTAGCGTGGTGTAGTGCAGCTGTAGTTGTAGTTGTAGTGTAGCGGAGCTGTAGCTGTCGTGTAGTGTAATTAGTGTAGCGTAGGTGCAGTTGTAGTTGTGGTGTGGTGTAACGAGTGCAGGAAGTAATGTAATGTAGTGTATTGAATGTGGTGTAGTTGTAGCTGTAGTTGCAGTTGTAGTTAGTATAATTCGTGTAGCGTAGTGTTGTGTAACGTAGTGTAGTTGTAGTTGTAGTTGTAGACTACAACTGTAATGTAATTAGAGTAGTGTAATGTAATGTAGTGTAGTTGTAGTACGTGTAGCTGTAGCTGTAGCTGTAATGGTAATAGTAGCTTTGGTTGTAGTTATAGCTGTAGTGGAATTAGCGTAGTGCTGTGCAATTAGTGTAGTGTAGTGTAGTGTAATGTAGCCGTAGCGGTAGTGTAGTGTAGTTGTCGTTGCAGTTGCGGTTCTGGTTCTAGTTGTAGTTGTCTATCTGTCTATCTACCTACCTACCTATCTATCTATCTATCTGCAAGCTTGAAAACGAAGCTGTTCTGCCAGACTTCCTCAATTTTTAAACTTGACAACATCAGAAGCGCAGCAAGGCTGCGAGACTTCCTCAACTTTTGAACTTGACAACGTCAATAACGAAGCTATTCTGCGAGACTTCCTTCAAAAATAGAAAGTTGAATGCAGAGCTGGCCTCGTACCAATGCGTTTCGCGATTTTTCCACTCCATCTGTGTAGAGTGCTGCGCCTGCCACGAAAAAGTGATGCCAGGTCATACGAAGTGCTGCACCTGTCACGCAAAATCACCTAGCAAAGCTGCCGGTATGATGCTTCAAAATGCCCCTTTTTTCAGGAAATCAGCGCCCTGACCTCCTAACACATCTGATGAACATGTCTCTTGTACTGCGCCTGCCAGGCGAGATGCATCTTTGCAGATCTTCTGCAAATGCCCCAAGCTTGCCATCGTTTTTGAAAATGCTACAAACCCTGACGTTTTGCTCTCTTTTGGCAGTCAACTTCCAAAAGCGGTCCGACACTGAAGTGCTTTGTACATGTTGACTTGGAAATCTGCTTCGCGCCACAGTGCCACAGCGGCGTGCACTTTTTCATCATCTCAACTTCCACAAGTGGTCTGAGACCGTCAGTTTTTTCAACTTTTGACTTGGAAATGTGCTTCGCGCCACAACGGCGTGCACGTTTCATCATCTCAACTTCCAAAAATGCTCCCAGAATGGTGTGTCTTGTGCGTTTTGACTTCGAAATGTTCTTCGCGCAACAACAGCGTGCAATTTTTCATCTCTCATCTGGCCAGATGGCTCCGCACCCGTTCCGTTGCTTTAGCGAGCCTACTTTTCGACCCTCCGGAGCCACAAAGCATTGGATAAACACCAGTCTGTCGCGACTTTTCTACCTTTTCGCGCACCTGCATCTTCTTTCCTCTGACCCTTTCTCTTCTCTGATCTTCTTTCGTCTTCTCTTCTCCTCTCCTCTCCTCTCCTCTTCTCTTCTCTTCTCTTCTCTTCCCTTCTCTTCGCTGACTCTTCCCACCTCTCCTGTTCCATCTATCCATATTGTCGGAAGTTTGACTTCTAAACTTCCTTCGTTGAATTTACTGTATGTATATATATATATTTATTTATTTATTTATGTATTGATTTATTTATCTGTTTATTTATTTAATTGTTTTATCTATTTATCTATCTATTTATTTATACATATATGATGACCAGAATGCTAGGCCTATGCCTATGGCTGCCAAGAAGCCTTTTGCCCACCCCAGTCTCCACCAACTGCAAGGTTCCTGGAACACAAGCACTTCAATGCTGTGAAGGGGTCTGCAGCTGCAGTATGCTGAATTTGAAACCTGTGAGTTTTCCATTGGCTTCACAATACCCACCACCCTCTTCTGATTGGCTGCCTGCTAACAAACACATGATGCAGCCATACTGGACGCCACCAAGCTTCAATACAATGAAAAACGGCTTGTTAAATGGCCAAGCCTCTTCACTTGCCCATTTCTCCTGGCAACACCAGACTGGCAGTCAGCCCAAAGAAAACTCACAAAATGCGACCAGCCAACAAACCTACTGCAGGCGGGCCTTAGTCACAGTCAAGTACCGATGCCCATCGTAGAAAAAGTTGAGCCGGTCATGTGACCATGCCACGCCATAGGTGTGCCATTGCTCCAAGTCGACATTCAAAATGTTCCCAACTTGGGTTCCTTTCTTGTGGTTGCACATCTCTGTATGGATGGTTCCATGAATCTTACCAGCGTCGTGCCCAACGTGCTCCATGATGTCTATCTCCCCGCACATAGGCCAATCTCCAAATTTATTGTTTGTTGGCAGCATCCAAGCAGCTGCCCAGGTACCACGACCTGATGGGGGCCGTAGCCGGACTTCAATGCGACCGTATTGCCAATCCGCTTTTCCTTTGGTCGTCAGCCGGGAAGATGTGTAGTTCCGCTGTCCCAAAGATTGTCGCTTGGCCTGGATGCGTAGAACTCCATCTGAAACCCAGACATTGCTGGGATCATCGGTGTAGGCTTGCAGCTCGCCATTGCCCCAGCCATGGTCTCCAATCTCGCAGGACCACTTCGACGGATCTGGTGGGCCTGCATACTATGCCAAGGCTATCGATTGTTGAGCTGTGCAAATAGCACAGTGTCACGATCTGTCACATTGTCAGTAAGTCAATCAAGGACATGTAGCTGTCCTGTGTAGTCAAACTCATCACACCAAACCAAAGAGCCGTCTTCTGCTTCAGGAAAAACCTCCCACATCTTGACCTTTGCAAGAGCGGAACAGGCCAGCATTGACATGCCACATCTAAAATTTGCACAATGTGACAATGTGTATAGACCGCCACATCTCGCCTTAGCTAAACATTGCATACCAAGCTGCAGCGGTGATGCCAGCCCTCTCGCCGAAATTCGTACAGAACTCCCGCATGACTCGCTGCCTGATGTGTTATATACAAGCTTTGGTGTTCAAGAATTAACAAAAATGAACACGTGCACTCTGTTCCACGTGGCCTTGCTTCTTCGGAGCTTAGCAGCAAATTCTGAACGCACCATGCTACTCGATCCCCTGCAGGAACACCATCGCAGATGACATCTGGACTCCATCTGCTCCTAAGCCAAGAGCTCACGACGCAAAGTCTAAGTTGCGTTGATGATGTAGGAGAAACTGAGACAAGGGCTGCTGAGAAAAGAGGGATGCGAATTCCTGCATAACCTTCCAAGCCATGAATGCTAAGCAAGTCAATGCGCCTGCAAATCTCGCAGCTGGAAACCTCTACCACCAGTTCTGAGCTCATGACCCATGTCCTGGCCGCGCTTGCTGAAAGGCCCATGTCTTCAGCCCTTTGTTCTGCAAGTACTCGTGAGAGGGTTCCGTCACCTTTCGGGAGCATGTGCCACTGCTATGATGCTTGGGGTGAAAGAGAACAAAATTTCAAAATGATTCATGCCACTCGAACTTAGGCTCAAGCAATCAATCTCAGGATTCCATTTCTCCAAGCTCTCGTTAGCTGCTTGCTCAAAAACTTTGGCAAACTCGGTCATCACCTAGGCAAAGTGGCAGAGGCCCACCTGGAAATATGTAATGTAAGGCAGCAAAGCACAAAGTGAAGGTCTCAGGCCCTACCGCAACTTTAGACCCTGACTCTATTTTGTGCCTCACTGACGGTCATGCCACAAGACTGCACGCACCAACGGGCTCCTTGGAAAATGTGCTCAGGTCAAATGTGTTTTCGGGAAGCATAATGCGCTCGGGAAAACGCCTGCGTGCGCAGCATGCAACAGAGAATTCCAGAACTCTCCATGACTTTGAACGGAGATGCTGTTCTGTTCTGTTGTTCAAACGACATGGCAGCAACATGTGTCTGCGGACCCAGCGGCGGTCTTCCGATGAAGGACCCGCACAAAGCAAATCTGGATTCCAAAGCGGATGTCCAAACCTTGCATACTCTGGAAGCCGTTGCTATTGTGTCATGATCGTAGTTCTAGGCTGATTAGTGCGGAACCATTCAGATTCACGCTCACCCTGTGTGCTGCCCTTGGATTCGATCGACAAACTGGAATTCCGCAGTGTTGTTTTGTGGGCAAAGCAAAGCTTCAGCAAGTCCTCACAAGATCGTACGTACACTCTTGCTCACAACGGTATTGTTTGCTGGGTAGGTTTACTCTTTCAAGGATGCGGAAAAGAGGTATCAGTGTATCTCACCCTTCTCTGCCAGCTAAGAGGTGATTGATGTAAGAAATAATTGCTTTTTGGCAGCTTCCATGTCTTGGGGTTCCACATGCAGGATTGCTCTTGTCACTGCTCACAGTTGATGGCATGTCGCAGTCGGCTGGCACATCCCAGACCAGCCGACCGATCAATCTCACTATTTCTCCTTGGAAACTAATTAGTGTTAATCAATTCTTCTTGCGGCTGGCAGCCGGACGGTGCTAGGACGTCCTAGACACGCCCTAGGTGTTGTGGTCGGGTGGTCAAAGCAGCCGAGAAACTTTAGTGGAAACTCTTCCAAAACGCGGCTCCGCGCGTCCTCGGAATTCAAGCCTCACATGCATGTTCGGCATTGCTTAGCTGCCATGACTGAAACATACTGAAACTGCATTAAATCGTGAAACTTGCATGTTTGTCCGTGGCTGGAAGCTTGAAGTTTCAGACCAGGTCACCCAAATGGTCGATACACCATGCTGCTCGATGCCCTGCAGGAACGCCATCGCAGAGCACATGCGGATTCCATACCTTCATTTTGAAGGGCCTACGGGCTCCTACAGCTTCATGATCTCAGAAACTGCTGCGTCACGCCAATCTTTCAACAGATATTTTGATGAAGCATTCAAGTAAAACATGTCCAACAAATTTCAAGGGTCAGTGAACTCAATGAACCCTCTTTCTACTGTTTTCACATGTTCATCGCAAAAGCACGTGGCAATGTGTCGCGAGTGCCACATGCTGAGAAGCACAGGCCTGCCTTGCTCCCACATGGTTCTGCGTGTGGCTCTGGCAAGGTCAAGGCCTTAAGGCCTAAGCAAGTTTCATCATTTACAATCTCGAGCGCCATGGTCAGGCTGCTGCTGAATGTAGGAACCGAGTCTTGAAGATGTTTGCAAGCGTCAGCGGTCCCAAAGCAAGATGCAGCTTACGAACCCGAACGCGGTCACGTAAACAACTTGTGTGAAAAGAGTTATTTAAACAGTCTTGTAAAGTGCGGGCTGGAAAGTGTGAAGTGTAGAGCGTGGAGTGCAAAGTGTAGAGTGTAGAATGTAAAGTGTGGAGTGCAGAGTGTATAGTGTAAGGTGTAAAGTGTGGACTGTCAAGTGTAGTGTAGTGTGTAAAAAGTGTGGAAAGTGCGGAGCGTAAAGTGTGGAGTGTAGAGTCTAGTGCGTGAAGTGTAAAGTGTAAAGTGTGGAGCGTAGAGTGTACAGTGAAAAGTGTGAAGTGTAAACTGCAAAGTGTGCAGTGAAAAGTGTCGAGTGTACAGTGTGGAGTGTAAAGTGCAAAGTGTGGAATGTAGTGTGGGGACTGTCAAGTGTGGAGTATAAAGTGGAAAGTGTGCAGTTCAAAGTGTAGAGTGTAAAGTGTGGAGTGCAGAGTGTCCAGTGTAAGGTGTAAAGTGTAGAGTGTCAAGTGTAAAGTGTAAAGTGTGGAGTGTAAAGTGCTAAGTGTAAAGTGTGGAGTGAAAAGTGTAGCGTGTAAAGTGTAGAGTGTGGAGTTTAAAGTGCAAAGTGTGGAATGTAGTGTGGGGACTGTCAAGTGTGGAGTATAAAGTGGAAAGTGTGCAGTTCAAAGTGTAGAGTGTAAGGTGTGGAGTGCGGAGTGTCCAGTGTAAGGTGTAAAGTGTAGAGTGTCAAGTGTAAAGTGTAAAGTGTGGAGTGTAAAGTGCTAAGTGTAAAGTGTGGAGTGTAAAGTGTAGAGCGTGCAGTGTTAAGTGTGGAGTGTGGAATGTAAAGTGTGGAGCGTGGAGTGGAAAGGGTAAAGTGCGGAGTGTAAAAGTGTAAAGTGTGGAGTGTAAGGTGTACAATGTGGAGCGTGAAGTGTGGGTGTAAAGTGTGGAGTGTAGAGTGCGGAGTGTAAAGTGGAAAGCGTAAAGTGTGGACTGTAAAGTGTAAAGTGTGAAATGCAAAGTGTAAGGTGTACACTGCGAAGTCTAGTGTGTAGTGTGGAGTGTAAAGTGTCGAGTGTAAAGTGTAAAGTGTGGAGTGTAAAGTGTAAAGTGTCGCGTGTAAAGTGTAGACTGTGGAGTGTAAAAGTGTAAAAATGTAAAGTGTAGAGAGCAAAGTGTGGACTGTAAAGTGCAGTGTGGAGTGTTGAGTGTGGAGTGTAATGTGTAGAGTGTGGAATGCAAAAGTGCAAAATTAAAGTGTGGAGTGTAAAGTGCTATGTGTAAAGTGTAGTGTGTGGAGTGTGGAGTGTAAAAGTGTAAAGTGTGGAGTGTAAAGTGTAAAGTGTGGAGTGCAAAGTGGAAAGTGTGGAGTGCAAAGTGTTAAGTGGAAAGTGTGGAGTGTAAAGTGTACAGTCTGGAGTGTGGAGTCCAGAGTGCGGAATGTAAAGTGTAAAGCGTAGAGCGTTGAGTGTAAAGTGTGGAGTGTAGAGTGCGGACTTTCAAATTTAAAGCGCGGAGTGTAAAATGTAAGGGAATGGAGTGTGGAGTGTGAAGTGTAGAGTGTGGAGTGTAAAATGTAAAGTGTGGAGTGCAGAGTGTAAAGTGTAAGGTGTAAAGTGTGGAGAGTAAAGTGTAAAGTGTGGAGTGTAAAATGTAAAGTGTAGGGTCGCAAAAAACACGCAACACCACACGTCTGAAGTGCTGCGCCTGCCGTGAAAAATGCAACCCATCATCTGAAAAGGGCACATAAGTATTGCACCCGTCACACACACAACAAGTTTCGACGCTCTTTCAGACACGTGAGAATGTCACCAAGCGCCACGCCTGCCACACAAAACGACTTTTAACCTTCTTGGACACCTTCGAAAAGGAGAGGCTTTGCAGCTTCCCCCATAGACATTGCGAAGCCACAGGAAAACCAGAGGCTCGAGACGAGACACGTGGGAGCATCAAAACGAGCATTTCGTGCGAGACTTCCTCAAATTTTCACCCTGTGTAGCTACAAAATCGACGTTTTCCTACAAGTTTTCTCATGAACCTCAAAATTTGCTACCTCAAAATCGATGTTTCGTGCGAGGCTTGCCTCAATTTTCAGCACATGTCACAAAGCGCCACGCCTGCCACGAAATTTGCATTGTGTCACCACTTGACGCAGCCCTGACAATGCGATTCGCAAAAAGCATGCAGCACCACACGTCTGAAATGCAGCACCTGCCAGGCGAAATGACGTAGTTGTTTCAGGGTCCGTTGGAGATTCGGGCTCAAGGATCAGGGAGCACGGAGTGCTGAAGCCCCTGGCGCAGGTTTCCCATGCCACCATTTGATGGAGGCACCGATGGCTTGAAGAGAAAGGGTCCGGTATGGCTCATGGATGTTGTTCGCCAGGCGGCGGAATGCGTAGCACCCAGTGAGGCCACCATCATTGGACCTGAGCATTTTGGTTTGTTCAAATCGTGCTTTTGTGTTCGGCCCCAGGGAGTGAATGATGGTCCAGAGTTCCAATCGGTGTTGAAACCTTTCCGATGCCAGGATATCTTTGACGACCTGCAGAGTGAACTTGTGTTTGGGTCGTCGCCAGAGGGTGGCAAGCCCAAACTGTGCATTGGTGTTCATCGCAGGTTTCTTGAGGATGCCTTTCCGTGGGTGGAAAAACTGGCAAATGAATGTGTAG
>CAMXCT020002431.1:45000-47500 GCA_947184155.2 Cladocopium goreaui
GATTGTTTTGTCCGCATTGGAAATTTCTCTGCCAAGATAGTATGCCCCAAAGGTGGGTAAATGGCACTTTTGTGGATTCTTGTGGTAAGACCAGTTGGCCGGTCTGATCTTACCTTCCAAGAGGATCAGTTGAGCGGACTTGATGGTTGTACCATGACAAAGTGCTCAGGTGTGATTATGTTGATTGTCAAAAGGAGGTGGCATCGAGAATCGACTGATTGATGGCAATGGCATGATGAGTGCAAGCATGTTGGTATGAGGAAGTTCTCGGACGTAACAAGTGGAGAGGTCGTAGTCCGGAAGAAGGTTGGTGCTGAAGAACAGTTGGACAGCCTTCTCCAGTACATCAGCTGGAATTCTGGAATCGACCTGATGGAGCTGTTCCTTCGCAGCATCGTATAGATCTTGTGGAATGGAGGTGGTCGTCTCAGGACGTTCTTCAGCCTTGCGCTCATTGGCAGCTCGCATCCTGTCTGGATGATTCAAAGCGTGCTCGATATGACGAGCCCATTCCTCTCTCGAACCATCTTGAAGATTGATGGGAACATGTCCGGGAGGGACAGCACTGGTGGAGACACGAGATTGGATTGAGCTGGATCTGGGTGGAGGTTGACGTGGACGGTCAGAGGAAAATGCAGTGAGAGGTTTGCTGGAAGACTTGTAGGAAGAGTCATAGTAGCGGTGATGTTTGGAGGAGGTTTTGGGATAGTCAATCCAACCCGATGGATGGGTTCGAGGTTGGGACTTAGAATAGTCCTTCCATTGGCTCCAGGATTTCCACTTGTTTGTGGATGGTTGGTCATAGGATGGGTAGTCATACTGGTAGTGCTCGTTGTGGGATGATGGATCTTGATGATAGCGTTGGTGTTCCCACGATGCTGGGTGAAGTGTAGCTGGTTCACGGCTGGGCGCATCACGATGTAGATCATCATTGTCTGGTAGTACTTCTCGTCGACGTGGAGAGGCTGACCGCAAATTGACAGAAGAAGCTCTACTTGGACGTCTTGATGGATCCCTCGAAGTAGAATGTCGTCTTCTGTGTGACGACCTTGGTCGAGAGGAACGATGTGTTCGTCTCGGTGGTGTGGCACGACGAGGACTTCGTGGAACAGAGACTGCATGGACGTTTGTCCGGTGCCACACGGTGCCGATGGGAGCGAGAGCGAGAGCGACGGTGAGGTTGTTGTGGCGGTGGTGGAACTTCACCAGGTGGAGGAGGATGACTTGGAATAGGTGGAGACGCTTGAATTGGTGGTTGGGCAGGAGCAGGAGGTTGGTTCATGTTGCGCTCTTGGGTTTTGTCCACAAACGCTTGCATACTGGACTCGACCGTGTTCTTCATCAGTTGCATCATCTCTTCTGCATTGAAGGATGCACTGGATCCCGGTGGTGTGGACTGAGGTGCCACCGGTGTTGGTGGGTCAGGCACTGAAGATGTGGGCTGAGGTGGATGTGGATGGAACGTGGATTGATGGAATGGAAGAAGCTGTTGAAGGTGCTGGATATGTGTCTGAGCTTGTAATCCCAGTTGTTGATTCAGGATGTTATTTTGCTCTCTGAGAGCCACCAGCTGTGCCTGAGTCTGAGCTTGGGACTGAGCCTGTGACTGTTGGTTCATAAGATCACCGCCACAAAATTGACCTTGAAGTCCCATCGCTTGTGGGTTCCAGAAGGTCCACATGTTGTCGGGAACGGTAGGATACCGTCCGGGAAACATGGCAGCACTGCCAGACGATTAAAATTAAATTAGTTCAAACAGGATGCATCCACAATGCATGCAATATTCGTGATAAGGCTCAAAGGCCCTCGGCATTCGAGTCACAACCCTCTGGACAGCTTACGTGTTCAACCCTTGAATTACGTGCACAATTTCAACCTCACCAGACAACCAAAAAAGAAAGTGACCACACCTGAAAAGCATGTCCTCTTGCCTGGAATTTTATGTGAAAAGGGCTGCGGTCAGTCTCTTGAGATAACAGAAAGAGTGTTGACGCGGCTGCAGTCTACCATCCCTTGAAGTTCAGGTAAAAGGTGATTCCCAGGCACAGCGGGCAACGTTTCAACACAACGACATCGACAAGTGAGACCAGGAAAAAGGCCGGCAGTTCACTCTACTTAGACGAATTACTAATTCAAAAGTGTAAATTCAGACATCGTTTTACCGTCAATTTTTAGCCTAGAAAGGCTTTCCCCGAAGGGCTCATACCACCTTGTCGGACAACGGTATGAGTGACACACTTGCTCAGAAACATCTTATCGAATTACTGATGTGGAATGCATCTCACGTGCAAAAAACAATCCAGTAAAGTCTGACAGGAGAAAGTGGATGACTAGGCGTGAGAAACAGTAAAGAGGAATTCTTTCTACGTCCTTGCTAGATGCAACTGTTCCATCTGACGAAGTCAGCAGTAAATCAGATTGCGAAAACCGTACAGTGGTTTGACAACTGTTGGAAACAACGACATGCCGGTACTTGGCTTAGCCGGTTGCCATGGACGAA
>CAMXCT020002431.1:62500-72500 GCA_947184155.2 Cladocopium goreaui
GACGACTGGAGCAGCGGGACTTCGCAAAAAAGGTGAGGAATGGCAAGGCCAACTGTTTCACTATACGTAGACGAATTTCCAGGTTAAAATGTGTAAATTCCGGGATCGGTTCGTCTGCGTTCATCCTAGCGAAGGTTCCCTCAAATGTTTCCATGGCACCATGTCGGACCAACCATGGAGATCACACTTGACATGGATCATTCTAGTGATCCGATGGGAACTGAATCCCTAAAACACACAAACGCTGCTCGGGGGCTCGCGGCTTAGCCCCTTGCCATATCGGCCGAAAAGTTGGAAATGAATGGATAAAACTGCAAGTACGTCAAAAGGACGTCTCCCCTTGATATCACTGTGACATCTGGCCGTCTTCGTTGGCACAGGAACCAGAGTCACACCTGTGCCCCCCGCTATATCAAGGAAAGAAGTTTTACACCTGTTCAGATGTTACACACACACACAAAGTAATGGGTCCAGTCTTGTTGAATGAAAACAAAACTGATACTCATATGACTCATATGTTTGAAAGTTTTGACCCGGAGCCTGATGCATTGGCCTTCCATGGGTTAACACATTTATATAGACATAATCTATACTTCCAAACATGATGTGAAAACTGAATCTGGTAGGTGAGCTCCGAACTGGCAGGTGGAATGGCCGGGTGCCGTGGCTGCAACCAAGTACCAACCTCGCAACGTCTAGGATGTCTACGTACTTTGCACTTTACCACATGCCATCGCCATGATGATCCGATACAATATAGGCTTGAGGTGGCAGCAGAAGGCCGGAATCGCATGAAAGCCTTGGTTAGGGCCAAATTCGTCAAATTACACCGCACGCGAAAATCAAAGCCTTCCTTCTCCATCCTTCTCCTATTTCCTTAACCGAGTACTGGACTCGACTGCTTTCCTTCCAATTGTCTCACAACCCAATGTTGTCTCTACCGAATGCTCCTCTGCATGCCTTCGATCCACTCAGAGACTCAATTCCTGTGTCTGTGCCACACCCGGACCCGCCTTTGGGCATGGACTTGCCGCTGTGGTTGACCTCATCTAGGCTGGAAGATTTCGCTCCACGACCTCCCACATGAGCTCCCTCAACAGTTTGGGATGCGAAGCTAATAAATTGCGCCACTATAGTTTTACCAACTTCAGATCAAAACATTGCAACAAAAAAACGATCTCAGCTCCTGGCGATCCGAAAATAGATGAAGGGACACTTCTGTGGGAAGCGCTTTGTATCCTTCAGGTGATGTGACACGAATTACAATGTTCAAAGGTTTGGCAGGAAACGCACCCGATCCAACTGACTAGCCAGCAACAGGGAGGATGAAAACGGCTTATCCCGTGGTGTTTCTTAGAAGATGAATTCAAGCAGGCAGAATCCGGAAAGTCACCCATCCAGGGGCTGGACAAGTTCATCAAGCGTGCATCGCTGTGCTCCTTTGCTCACAAGAAATATTCCAGCACAGCGAAATCCAATGGGAATTGTTTGCAAGAAGGCGAACATCATATGTGTATGCATGTATGCGTATGTGTATGTATGTATGTATGTATATATATATATATATGCGTGTGTGTGTGTGTAAATATACACATACATGTACATGTATGTGTGCGTGCTTATACCTCTCACAAAAAAAATAGCATGTCGGCTGCAACCCATTTCTCCTTCAGCTGGTTTGGCAAATCAACCCCGGGCCTGAATACAGTCTGCAAGCAAATGTTGGGAAGGCTTGGGAAATGACGCAGAAATGCATAACATGAAACGGAAATGCCGTTCTTGGTGAGTTAGTTTATAAATCATTTCCGATCACTCGAGAACAGTTGTCCACTTGACACGTAAATTCCTTTTGCCGCTCTATTCTTGGACGTGCAAACCAAAAAACTGCATGGCCTAAAACATTCGGCTACAGAAAAAATACCGCTCTTCCTGGCAGCTGTATAGGACCTTCGGGCAAGTGGTAATCTGAGGCAGCGGGCTTTACAAGACAATATTCTTGCGCAGCTTCTTCTGCAGACCTTGCTGCAAAACTCTGCTTTAACTTCACATCAGTGCTTAATTTGGGTGAAGGGTGATACTGGTTGATATTCTGGGCGTCTGGGGGGCAACTTCAAGATAGTTTTTCTATTGGGGGTGTCTCTTCTAGAATGCTCAAGTGATCGGAGCAAGGAATGCATCCAGAATGTGAGCTCACGTCATCCTATGACTAGGGACTTCATGCTTCACAGTGCTTGACTAGTAAATTGTTCTGAGAGGGTGAAGCGGGAAGATTGCAAAGAGGAAAGGAGCATGTAAGTGCCATGCCGTGGCTTGGCCGCTCCTCCAGAACACCGCAATGTCAGATCCTTTGCTCTCAGTAGGTGACAGCATCGTTTTCAACTCCAGCCTTGGCCACAATCGCGCGGGGGCTTTTGCATCCTCAGCAGATGACAAAACAGGCGCAGTCTGACCAAGAAATGTCCTGTCCTCACCTCACAACTGGCATGCTGCTGGCACTGTCAGCTGTGGGCAGACTGGAGCAGCCGCTGAATTTTGAACATGTTCGAAAGATTGGATGCCAAAGCGGCAACCAACTGACACTCGTATCATCTTCAAGTCTGGCCACTGCATCCCTCAGGTCACACCTCCAATCCCCTATGCCACGAAGTTTGAACAGACTTCTCATATTCCGATCAAACCACTCGATGTCGTAAATTCCATCTGGAAGACGTCGCTCATGGGAACCAATGACAGGTACAAAGAAAGCTTCAACAAAGCGACCACCATGACGTGCTTCTACTCGGTCTGGTGGGTTAGGACATTGAATAGACCCAAGATGCTGCAAACACTCCAGATGCTCTGTCAATACTTCCCAGACATGAATTGCACCACTTTCTCCGTTCTCTGAGTGAGTCACCGCCAAAAGAAGAGACCTCTCCACCTTGACTTCGACAATTGGAGCGCGCAAGGAAACCTTCCGAACGAACTCCCAGAGGTCAGCACCATCGGACGTAGCGGTATCAAATTCGGACGGCCTTTTGAAAAGACGTATCTCGCCATCAATCTCCAGAGTGACCAAGATCTCATGCAAATGATTGTGGGAAAGATCACAGCAGAGAATCTCGCACTTGGATCTGATGTGTCCTCGACTTGCACCATCTGAAGTAGACCACATCATCACCTGCATGCCTCAACAAGGTACTGAAGGCTGTAATACATACATACATACATTACATTACATTACATTACATTACGTTACATTAAATTACATTACATTACATTACATACCATACATACCATACATACCATACATACCATACATACCGTACATACTATACATACCATACATACCATACATACGATACATACCATACATACCATACATACCATACATACCATACATACCATACATACCATACATACCATACATACCATACATACCATACATACCATACATACCATACATACCATACATCCATACATCCATACATTACATTACATTACATTACATTACATTACATACATTACATTACATTACAGTACAGTACATTACATTACATACATACCATACATACCATACATACCATACATACCATACATACCATACATACCATACATACCATACATACCATACATACCATACATACGATACATACCATACATACCATACATACCATACATACCATACATACCATACATACCATACATACCATACATACCATACATACCATACATACCATACATACCATACATACCATACATACCATACATACCATACATACCATACATACCATACATACATACCATACATCCATACATTACCATTCATTACATTACATTACAAATTCCTACATTAGCATTACATTACATTACCTTAACATACAAGTACAGTACATTACTACATCCATACATACATCCCATACATACCATACTACCATACATACCATACAGACCAGACATACCATACATACCATACATACATACATACCATACATACCCATACATACACACATAACACATTAACATTACATACAATACATTACATACTTACATACATTACATAACATTACATGCATTCATACATTACATACATTCCATACATCATACCTAACATACATACCTACAAACACCTACCATACATACATTACATACATTACATACATTACATACATTACATACATTACATACATTACATACATTACATACATTACATACATTACATACATTACATACATTGCATACATTACATACATTACCTACATTACCTACATTACATACATTACATACATTACATACATTACATACATTACATACATTACATACATTACATACATTACATACATTACATACATTACATACATTACATACATTACATACATTACATACATTACATACATTACATACATTACATACATTACAGACATTACATACATTACATACATTACATACATTACATACATTACATACATTACATACATTACATACATTACATACATTACATACATTACATACATTACATACATTACATACATTACATACATTGCATACATTGCATACACTACATACATTACATGCATTACATACATTACATACATTACATACATTACATACATTACATGCATTACATACATACATACATACATACATATACATTTGCATATACATAAACATAATCATAAATGTAAATATGTGCGTGTGGATGTATGAATGTATGAATGTATGAATGTATGAATGTGTTAATGTATGAATGCATGAATGTATGAATGTATGAATGCATGAATGTATGAATGTATGGATGTATGAATGATTGATTGAATGATTGAATGATTGAATGACTGACTAAATGAATGAATGCATGAATGAAAGAATGCATGTATGCATGTGTAGCTATTTACGTGTATATACATGTATATGTATATCATATCTCTCTCTCTCTGTCTGTGCCGGTGCGTATCGACTGATTCATTTATATACACTAATGTGCACATATGTCTGTTCGTGCAATGTGTGTGTGTGTGCGTGTGTGTGTGGATTCGTATATATGGCCATTTCTCTCTCTCTCTCTCTCTCTGTGCGTGCGCATGTATATGGTATGTGTATATATATATATATATGTGCGTGTGTAAATGTGTGATGTGCACATAAATATTTTTACGTATATGTATATATAATTATATATACATATACAATACCAAAAAAAAAAGCGAATATGTGATACTTAAATACTGTATGTGGTTATGTAAAAATCTTTTCTAGCAGGAACATGCAGAAACAATTTCAGAACACTCTGGCCCGGCTTTGCTGACGACTTTTGCCTTCTGCATGATGAGCCAGGAAGGTACGCCCGTAGTCCCATCTGGCTAAAATCTCGTGATCTGCGGTCCTGAGAGGCCGAAGCACAGGTAACAAGAAGATCAGCAAGGCTTACAGCAGCAAGTCATAGAAGGATATTTTGTTTGGTCAAACGTCTTTGATAAGGTTCATTGTAGGCATGTGGCTGCTAATGACATGATCCAGATTCACTACTGAAGTATGTTCGACGGTACCAGCTGTCATGTTGCCACAATACCTTAGCAGGGTTTCAAAGGCTTTCACAATAGAGCCCGTCTTGGACTGGCCTGCGCATACGCATACATAAACGGCTTCAAATACGCAAACAAAACGCATATTCCCGACATATCCAGAAATTGCGGCTACTAGCTGTTTCTTTATGTTTCTGTTTGTGTTTCTTTTGCGTAAGTGATAAAATAAGGCCTTATTTGCCCAAAATAAGGTCTTATTTTTCTCCCGACATAAATAAAACATAAACCATATACACATGTACAAACACAAACGTTACAACATGTGTTTGCGTTCTCGTTTGCGTTTTGTTTATGTTTTCTTTACGTGCGTTGCAAAATAAGGCCTTATTTTGCGTGATTTGCACAAAATAAGGTCTTATTTTTCCTCCGACATAAAAAGAACACATAAATTCGCAAACGTATACATAAGTAAAACATAAACACATCGCAATCCAGTCCCAATATGTCACATGTATTTCGCATACGTTTCACATATATTTCACATACGGCTCACATATGTTTTCACTTGCGCTGCACATACGCTTCACATACGCATCACATACGTTCCACCAACGTAAAAATCTATGTTTCATATGAGTTTTACATATGTTTTGCATGCGCGGCCACTTAGGATATGTATACGTATCCCCTCGTCAGCTCCTATAGACAAAGCCCTGGAGGCTTTTGGGATTCAGCTGCAGCTAAACAATACCCCACAAAGCCTGATTTGATCCGGCTCGCCATCTGCAGGCACTGTAAGCACCTGGGTTGCTACAAATTGACCAAAGCTGATGGCATGCCAAGCAGGCTCAAAGATGTTCATTCCTAAGGGTGGCGCGTAGAGCTTTTCGAGTGAAGAGAGGTCAAAAGCATAAATGAAGCATCCAGCAATCAGGAAGAGTCTGTCAGCAACCTTGCAAAGCCATGTTCAACGGGATGTCTGCAGGCCGCCCTAGCCACGCATAGTATGCCAAGAAACATGTTCCACAAAAATACGCAGCCTTTCCAAAGCATCACCATGCTCTCCGAGATGCGACTTCACACGGCAGCAACAGCGGCCTCTAGTTTCACCACCGCTCGAATCAGGCTTGCTCGCTATGCTGGAAGAATCCTCGGCTACTTAGTGTCACTGGGCCTACTGCGGCTCTTAGCGTCGTAGTGGTGGCCGCGATTTCTGCCGGCCTTTTGTACATCTACCCCTACCAGCCAGCCAGCCTATCTGCTGCATCCCTAAACCTGCCTGAAATCAGAAATTTTAGTGGGCTTGTAGTGACAACATGTGACATATGTTGCTTCTCGTTGTCATCTCAGCAGCTTGGAGCTGATCAAAGCGCCATCGCTCCAGCTCCAAGGTGCTATTGACACCAATGACTTCCCAAGGGCTAATGGGCACCACCTTGGTGGACATGCCAATGGATCCAGCCATGCTCTAGATGTGCAATAGAGATGCTGTAGCTTCTTTGGGCAACCTTCTCTTTTGTGACAAGAAACGTCAAGGAAGTCTGCAGGCCTGAGCGATTCCATCAATAAATTGTGCATCATTTTCTACTCGATGTATTCAACTAATAGCTCTTGTCACACGGTTGAAATCAACCGCAACGCCAGCCTGAATGACGGATTTAGTTGCGTTAGCCAAGTGTTCGCGTCACGTTCTACTGGCAGAATAGCAACCCCTTCCTTGCATTTTTCTGCAGAACGTGACAGCTCACACACAAGACTATTCCAAGGGAACTGGCAGTCATCAAAGCCTATTCAGAACAAACCACCTGTCCAATAAGCTGAAGGGTCATCATCGCCACTGAATACAACAGCGTGCCCTCCTTGTAGGAGCTGTGGTTGGCCCTGACTTGCAGGCATAGTTTGAACGAACTGTTCAAACAACGGGCAGGTCAGATATGTTGGTACAATAAAGAAATGCACCTACTTGAATCTGTGCGAAGAATGGGCAATGTGTTTCAACGCGCTGGCATGATACACTTGCGCCGACGCGAGCATGCCTTCATCCGTCGAGTATGCCTTTTTCATCCGGTTTCCTGATATTCTGCCCCCGTGCGCCAAAGTCAGGCTACTAGAAGCTGGTGTTTGTTCAGCAAATGTTTAATTGTATTCAGGCCGTGCAAGTTCCGTGGACAGCAAGGAGATAGAGAAATACAGGTTCCCAAAAAACACATTCTTATGATAAATGACATGAAAACATAATATGAAAGCAGAGCTTCCCCAAAAGTCTGCGCACTCTTCCAAACGTCATGTGCACGTCCAAGTTATTACAACATTCCAGACACCAACGCCTGCATAGAAATGATGATGAGACATGATGCTGAGACATTGTAAGACCACTACTTTTGGTTTAGAGAGTTTGCGACCCTTGGGAGGCGCTACCTCTAAGTTTTTCGTTGCTCTTGTGATACTATAGAATGTCCCTTGATCGTCTGTGTCATTGGGCTCCTTTTGATTGGCTTATTGAAGTGCCATGGCACATCACGGCACTGTGTTTTTCCATGTTTCTCTGCTTCAATCCTAGCTTTGCCCCTCACCCGTAGCTTTGCCCTACAGCCTCGCCCCTTAGCTTGGCCCCTTAATGTCGCCCCGCAGCGGTGACTGCCTAGACGCATCTCAATGACTACTCTGACTACTTGTTTTTGAGACCCGGCCCATTCACAATTCAGCTCCACCCAGTTCTTGCCAACCCGGGAGTTGCTATAGCAGGAAATTTGCAATTCCTACCCAGCACTGCGCAATCGAATCTCTTGCCGAACCGTTGCTGATGTGTCACAAGGTTGCTTCAACGAGACCCGTTTACTGCGACAACAAAATCAAGGCAACAAAGCATCTAAGGTCCACAGTGATCGTATTCTTTGCCCTTGCAAAGATTTGCCCAGACACGCTGCAAGTTTGCCTCAGCCTCTGTCAAACTACTTTCTTTGTTGAGTTTTACTGTAAGTCTTGTTTGGCTTCGACATTTTAAACCACTGTTGCGTTCTGTGACAGATGAAACTGATAACTTCACCATGACGCCTGCCCCCCATCGCCCGGCAAAAGCAACAATCTTTCTTGCCTCGAAGCGTACGGAGGCAGCACGCCCCCAGGCTGAGTCAAGGCAAAACCCAACATCCAAAGAGTGGTGAAATGATCGAAGCTGCAAGAAAAGGAGCCGCCAACCTCAGTGCATCCGGGAGCTTGCGAAAGCGCATCCTAGCGTATTGATGTGTATTGCTTTTTAATCGTTGTACTGTTCCTGCAGCACTCTCATAAGCCTAATGTGGGAAACCTTTCAGCTCCAAATTTGCATCAAGATACATCTGGTTCCAGAGTGGCATGGAGGAGAATCAATTAGTTCCAAATATCGCAGGTACCTCAACAGCTTGACTGCACACCCTGATCATTGCAATATGCAAAAGATGCCCATCAGAAGCATAATAAGATGGCGGCTGTCTGCAGGTTGCTCCAAACTCTGCCTGCCCAAGTGAAAAAAATCAAGCTCCAAACCAGGCTGGTGAGTGTCTGACCCATGAATTCACCCGACTATTTCGACTCTGCCTATCATCATGATTTCATCCAATTTCGCGATGCGTGTCAGATGCGTCAAGGATTTTCATTTTCGAATCTTATTTGGCGACCTGATCTACGAAGGGGCTCGCACCGGCACACGTCCGAGTGGAATTGCCTTCTGAGGTAGTTGCAATGTGTGAGGCATGTCAGCCAACAAGCGCTTTATCTACAAAAATCACAACAAAGCCCTAGGCCCTAGGCGCAGCCAGCCGCGCAAAACAAAAGAAGTAATCCAGCTTTTGTACGGCAAAGACAGCACCGACACCAACACGTCAATCTGGCCTCGCATTCGTCGGCCCAGTTGAAGGCACTGGCTGGGCCGGCACAACCAGTAGCAGAGCAAAACAAAGCAACGCATGCCTCTCCACAAAGCGAACGGTCCAAGTGAAAGGTCAAGAATAGACTCGACTCACCCGACAATCGCGACATTGAGATTTCACATTGCCAGCCTTCGGGCCCAATAGAGGAGCCAGCAAATGGCTCGTTTCCTGCAGAAATCATCTTGTAAAAAAAACGATGCCACTGGATCGGAACCTTCATACTGCAGAAATAGTCCTGGAATACTTTTTCTGCTATGCACAACATGGCCGGCGGGCATTGCCAGGGAGGTCCATGTAGGTTGGTAAAGATGCAAGCTGGAAAAAAAAGTTATATAATATAAGATGGGCTACTCGAGCGTCACTGAAAAGTACGTGGTTCAGCAACAAAAAGATTGACTTGCTTGTGATGCTGTTCCAAAGGACTTCACATCCTGAGTGTGTGTGTGTGTGTGCATGTGTCATGCGTCTGCCAAGGGTGTGACAACCAATAGGCTAGAGCCTAGAGCCTAGAATTCTGCAGCAAAGCAGCCCCCAGATGTCTGTGAAATTGAGACCGTCTGGTAAATGCTTTGAAGGATTTTGTAAGCTGGC
>CAMXCT020002431.1:77500-92500 GCA_947184155.2 Cladocopium goreaui
GCATCGAGGTCAAGGTCACAAACAGTTGAAGTATGTCAAGCGGTGCTGTTTCTCGATCCCAGTCAAAGTGTTTTATCCAAGATGAGGTTTGAATCTTGGAAATTGCGCAAAGAATTGTTTTTTCAGCTGAACGCACGCACGTCAGTGATCCGAGAAAAGTAGGCTTAATTGGGCGATGGTTTCGGGCTCTGTCTCAAGCTGACTTTTGCATCTTGCCGTTCACGCTGTGTTCTGCTATTTCCAGGCGCCGAGTTTCTTTGCGAAGCGGAGGAAATGCGTCAGGGCTCCTTCGTGCTGCAGCTGCGTGGGTAGACGTTTTGTGTTCTGCACGTTTTGTGTTCTGCAAGCCCGTGTCTGCAGATCGCTGTGGAATGGCTGCATCCAAGTTCCTTGGTTCTGCGGCTGCGTCCGTAATTCTATTGTGTTCTCCAACCGGACGCAAATCATATTGAATGGCTGCATATGGCTGCATCGAGGTTGCGATGATAATTTGCCGATTGTTTTTCTCGGCTTCTACTTTTTTCCCTGTGTCGCCGAGATCCGATTCTGGAGCAACAACTTCTGGTTGCCATTGCGCGTAGTTCTATGGTGTTTTGCAACTCGGTCTCTGCAGATCGCAGTGGAGTAGCTGCATCAAGGTTCCTTGGTGCTGCAGCTGCGTGCGTAGTTCTATTGCCTTTTGCGAATCAATATCTGCGGGCCGCAGTGGAGCAGTTGCATCAAGGTTCTTTGGTGCTGCGGCCGGGTGCACAGTTCTATGGTGTTTTCCAACTGGGCCTTGGATAATCGTATTGGAGTGGCTGCATCCAGGTTGCTGATGTTTGATTTTTGGCGCAAGTCTGCGCAAGTCATTTTCCTATGGCATATTTGTTTCAAAGCGCTTCAAAATCGTACTTTTTTGGTTTGGTGCCGAGATCCGTTTCTGGGGCAACAACAACTTCTGTTGCCCTAGCGTAGCGTGTACTTCTACCGCGTTTTGCAGCTCGGTCTCTGCAGCGCGCGGCGGAGTGGCTGCATCAAGGTTTCTTGATGCGGCTGTGCGCATAGAAGTTTTCCCGAAGGATTTTCAACTTCAACTGGCCTTGCCTTTCCTCCAGCATCTGGCCAAACACACGCCCGACCAACTTCCGGAGAACATCCTAGGTCCTAAGTATCGTAGATACAGCCAAAACCTTCCAAAGCAAGCTTGGAGCGTCAATAGCGAGGTGCCAGCGCCGGATCACAGCAGGCGCACACAGGAGCTTCAATAATAACAACAGGCCTGTCATAGCAACTTACGCAAACCGTGCACAGCCATCCTTTTCTCATGTGCAGCTGAGGTGCTTCCAATGCCTCTTGAAGCTCATCCGCCGTGACGGTAGCTGCGTCAACCCCCTCCAACTGCATGACCTTAGAGCCGTCCTGGAACAGCACCACCTTGGCAACACGTTCCACCATCGGCTTTGCGGAGGAAGAATGGGTTTTAAACGTTGAAAGTCTTGGAAAAGGCTTATACAAACCATTTGAAGATCTTATGAGGACATGCAAGAAGTCTGTGCTTCTGGCAGCAGGCAAACCACCAAGCTGAAGGCTGCGAACCAATCCTGGTGCGCCAAACCCGGTTTGGCTGGCCTCCCCAACCTTCGGATTGCAAAAGCAAGCATGCCCGAGGCAAACCCTTCCCACCCGCACAAGAAGTCCCTCCAGGAAACCAATGCTTCCTGTATGAGTCTGACGTCGCTGTGCGCTTGTGCTGCGTGAGTCCGGTTGCAAAAACCCTTGCAACGCCTGGCTGCACCAACCCGGTGACCAATGTCGCTGCACGAGTGCAATACCCCTTCGACACAGTGGTTTTGTCAAAGTTGCTTGCTGTTGCTGCCACTTGCGTTTTTTCCTGCATACCCACCCAATGTCTCCCTTCGTGTTTCCTTTTTGTTGGTTGGCGTGTCTGCCTTCAGGGTACCCTGTCCCCACTTGTCTCCCGTTGTCTCCCCACATGTGTGCCTGTGTTGGATAATGTGTTCGCCTTCTCGATGTCTTGTCTCTCCCTTGTCTCCCAATGTTTCCCATTGTCTCCCCACATGTGTGCCTGTGTTGGATGGTGCGTCCGCCTTCCTGACGTCTTGTCTCCCATTGTCCCCCATTGTCTCTCATTGTCTCCCCACACGTGTGCCTGTGTTGGATGGTGCGTCCGCCTTCCTGACATCTTGTCTCCCATTGTCCCCCATTGTCTCTCATTGTCTCCCCACACGTGTGCCTGTGTTGGATGGTGCGTCCGCCTTCCCGACGTGTTGTCTCACCTTTTTCCCCAAACTGTTTACTGTTAGGGGTTCTCAGTTCTTTCTTCCGCCTCTTTGTGGCTGGTGGTGTCCGCCTCTCCGGTCTTGTCTGTGCCTTGTCCCCCTTCATTTGTCTCCCTTCATGTGTCTCCCTTGAGTGGTGGTGTCCGCCTCTCCGGTCTTGTCTGTGCCTTGTCTCCCTTCATGTGTCTCCCTGAGTGGTGGTGTCCGCCTCTGCGGTCTTGTCTGTGCCTTGTCTCCCTTCATTTGTCTCCCACCTTGTGTCTCCCTCAGTGGTGGTGTCCGCCTCTCCGGTCCCTTCATGTGTCTCCCTGAGTGGTGGTGTCCGCCTCTCCGGTCTTGTCTGTGCCTTGTCTCCCTTCATGTGTCTCCCTGAGTGGTGGTGTCCGCCTCGCCGGTCTTGTCTGTACCTTGTCTCTCTCCATTTGTCTCTCTTCATGTGTCTCCCTGAGTGGTGGTGTCCGCCTCTCCGGTCTTGTCTGCGCCTTGTCTCCATTCATTTGTCTCCCTGAGTGGTGGTGTCCGCCTCTCCGGTCTTGTCTGTGCCTTGTCTCCCTTCATTTGTCTCCCTTCATGTGTCTCCCTGAGTGGTGTCCGCCTCTCCGGTCTTGTCTGTGCCTTGTCTCCCTTCATTTGTCTCCCTTCGTGTGTCTCCCTGAGTGGTGGTGTCCGCCTCGCCGGTCTTGTCTGTGCCTTGTCTCCCTTCATGTGTCTCCCTGAGTGGTGGTCCGGTCTTGTCTGTGCCTTGTCTCCCTTCATGTGTCTCCCTGATTGGTGGTGTCCGCCTCTCCGGTCTTGTCTGTGCCTTGTCTCCCTTCATTTGTCTCTCTTAAAGTGTCTCCCTGAGTGGCAGTGTCCGCCTCTCCGGTCTTGTCTGTGCCTTGTCTCCCTTCGTGTGTCTCCCTGAGTGGTGGTGTCCGCCTCTCCGGTCTTGTCTGTGCCTTGTCTCTTCATTTGTCTCCCTTCATGTGTCTCCCTGAGTGGTGGTGTCCGCCTCGCCGGTCTTGTCTGTGCCTTGTCTCCCTTCATTTGTCTCCCTTCATGTTTCTCTCTGAGTGGTAGTGTCTGCCTCTCCCGTCTTGTCTGTGCCTTGTCTCCCTTCATTTGGCTCCCTTCATGTGTCTCCCTGAGTGGTGGTGTCCGCCTCGCCGGTCTTGTCTGTACCTTGTCTCTCTTCATTTGTCTCCCTTCGTGTGTCCCCCTGACTGGTGGTGTCCGCCTCTCCGGTCTTGTCTGTGCCTTGTCTCCCTTCATGTGTCTCCCTGAGTGGTGGTGTCCGCCTCTCCGGTCTTGTCTGTGCCTTGTGTCTTCATTTGTCTCCCTTCATGTGTCTCCCTGAGTGGCAGTGTCCGCCTCTCCGGTCTTGTCTGTGCCTTGTCTCCCTTCGTGTGTCTCCCTGAGTGGTGGTGTCCAACTCTCCGGTCTTGTCTGTGCCTTGTCTCTTCATTTGTCTCCCTTCATGTGTCTCCCTGAATGGTGGTGTCCGCCTCTCCGGTCTTGTCTGTGCCTTGTCTCCCTTCATTTGTCTCCCTTCATGTGTCTGCCTGAGTGGTGGTGTCCGCCTCTCCGGTCTTGTCTGTGCCTTGTCTCTTCATGTGTCTCCCTGAGTGGTGGTCTCCGCCTCTCCGGTCTTGTCTCTGCCCTGTCTCCCTTCATTTGTCTCCTTTCATGTGTCTTCCTGAGTGGTGTCCGCCTCTCCGGTCTTGTCTGTGCCTTGTCTCCCTTCATTTGTCTCCCTTCGTGTGTCTCCCTGAGTGGTGGTGTCCGCCTCGCCGGTCTTGTCTGTGCCTTGTCTCCCTTCATGTGTCTCCCTGAGTGGTGGTCCGGTCTTGTCTGTGCCTTGTCTCCCTTCATGTGTCTCCCTGAGTGGTGGTGTCCGCCTCTCCGGTCTTGTCTGTGCCTTGTCTCCCTTCATTTGTCTCCTTCATGTGTCTTCCCTCCTGAGTGGTGGTGTCCGCCTCTCCGGTCTTGTCTGTGCCTTGTCTCCCTTCATTTGTCTCCCTTCATGTGTCTCCCTGAGTGGTGGTGTCCGCCTCTCCGGTCTTGTCTGTGCTTTGTCTCCCTGTCTCCCTTCGTCTCCCTGAATGGTGGTGTCCGCCTCTTCGGTCTTGCCTGTGCCTTGTCTCCCTTACTCCCTGAGTGGTGGTATCCGCCTCTCCGGTCTTGTCTGTGCCTTGTATCCCTTCATTTGTCTCCATCTCATGTGTCTCTCTGAGTGGTGGTGTCCGCCTCTCCGGTCTTGTCTGTGCCTTGTGTCTTCATTTGTCTCCCTTCATGTGTCTCCCTGAGTGGCGTGTCCGCCTCTCCGGTCTTGTCTGTGCCTTGTCTCCCTTCGTGTGTCTCCCTGAGTGGTGGTGTCCAACTCTCCGGTCTTGTCTGTGCCTTGTCTCTTCATTTGTCTCCCTTCATGTGTCTCCCTGAATGGTGGTGTCCGCCTCTCCGGTCTTGTCTGTGCCTTGTCTCCCTTCATTTGTCTCCCTTCATGTGTCTGCCTGAGTGGTGGTGTCCGCCTCTCCGGTCTTGTCTGTGCCTTGTCTCTTCATGTGTCTCCCTGAGTGGTGGTCTCCGCCTCTCCGGTCTTGTCTCTGCCCTGTCTCCCTTCATTTGTCTCCTTTCATGTGTCTTCCTGAGTAGTGGTGTCCGCCTCTCCGGTCTTGTCTGTGCCTTGTCTCCCTTCATTTGTCTCCCTTCATGTATCTCCCTGAGTGGTGGTGTCCGCCTCTCCGGTCTTGTCTGTGCCTTGTCTCCCTTTATTTGTCTCCCTTCATGTGTCTCTCTGAGTGGTGGTGTCCGCCTCTCCGGTCTTGTCTGTGCCTTGTCTCCCTTCATTTGTCTCCCTTCTTGTGTCTGCCTGAGTGGTGGTGTCCGCCTCTCCGGTCTTGTCTGTGCCTTGTCTCCCTTCATGTGTCTCCCTGAGTGGTGGTGTCCGCCTCTCTGTGTGTGCGTGTGTGGAGGTGATCAATGTGACAACAGCCACATGTAGCTCGAGCGCTGCACTGCGTCGCTGCGCAAGAAGACAAGCACAAAAGAAACATGAGGCAAATTTGAACAATGCTGAAAAGCAAGACAAACACAAAAATGCTGAACCTCCATCCACGTTTAGACTCTCTAGGCGCCAAGTCCTGGAAGTCTGGATGCATCAACCGTGGAAATCAGCTGGTCACCTGTCGGGAAGTCTGCTTGGCTCTTTTCAAACTACTGCTGTTCCAGACGGAAGATGACTATGCAAACAGCCTTTTGCAAACAGCCTCACGCTGGTGAAGTGTAAGAACACAATTTGCGCAGAGCAAGAGCAAGGGGTCCATTCTTCAAACCAAAGCCATCTTTGCTCATTGGTAATTGCCAGCATGCCTCCACCCCTGCAAAATCCGCAGACCCAGAAAGCTGTTACACGTGCCGACACCCGCAAGTGCCCACACTTGAACAGAGACGGATTCGTGGTGGAACATCTCTGTTGCAACTTCATGGGAAAAACAGAGGGGTTCTGGTTGAATATGATGGCGCAATATCACCAGCACAGATTGCAACACACAGGGTCCCATCTGTCCACGTCGTTAACTCAAACGAAAGCTAAGCACGGGCAGATGGGAGCTAGCAATGCCAGGCGAGGCGCGACAGGGAACATGTAGGAAAGAGGCTAGGTGGAATGAGTGGGTGGTGGAGCTATGTAATTAGCGGCATGGCTTACGTGGTTTGAAGGGAATGATTTGGGTGAAGTGGAGTTGTGTGGTGCGGGTTCGGTGGAATGAATTGGGTTTGGAGCCACAGCGGGGTAAAATAAAAAAAAAAAGTTGAAAAATCACCCGTTTGGTACCTGGCCCGCTTCATCTCCGGTGAAGCAAGAAGAAACTCCAGCTAGCTACTGCTAGCTTCTGTGATGAAAATCAAGATGGAATGAAAGTTTTATACTTAGCCGGAATGCAAGGAGCAATCCAGCCCAACCAGAGGAACCCTGACAAGGCAAAGAAGAAAAGAAGTGAACAGTAGCCGCACAAGACAGCTAAACAGCGACAGAGGGGAAGCATGGACGCGGAGGGGAAGCGCGGACAGAGCAGTTAATTTGCCGAAAGCCGTGAATCTCGCAAGATCCCAACCTGACCTCTAGTGAGGCGCGAAGGACACAGACAAATAGGACCAACGGGGCTTAGTTCCCAAATTGGGATGCGACTGGATCGATGCAGCACCTGAAATGCTAGTCAAGTCACCCTTGGGCCAGCCCAAGCTTTCAATGAATTGGACACACACTTGAAACACTCCAGAAACTTGAATACTTGAGCAGGGTATAGCCAAGATGAAGAGCGCAAGAGAAGAGATTGGGCGGGATTTTTTACTCTCCGATGAATACGATGCGGGAGCGAAACTGTTCGGGATCAAGACTTGCGGATATAGTAGCAGCGCCATGGGGCCCACGTGGGAAATTATTGGGACTGCGATTGGCCAATCGCTAGTCTCACAAACATCAGCCCACATGGGAGGGTGGGGGGATTATAGGGGTTGAAAAAACATCTTGAATATTCGCACATACGGCCCCCTCATTGCTCCGGGAAGAAGACATCCTGTTCACTCATGGATCTGTTCTGGCAATGTTGGGTTGTGAGCATTGAAGCAAGAAACTGACGTTGCAGGTAGACCATGGCGATCAGCCCTGGCCCCCACCATTATATATAGTATGCATAAGGCACGCACCTGCACAATGGCCGCATGCTCCCAATTTCTGATTCCAATTGAACTTTGCATGTGATCTAACGCGTTTCACACGCAGCAACCGACGCACTCTATGACTGACTGACCGCATACGTGCGTGCGCACAGACACACTGAGGCTGAGCGGCTCAGAATCCATGCGTTACAAACTTCTGAGCCCTTTGTAAGAAATGATCCAAAGGGGTTGTACAAATCCATACTGCCAATCTGGCCAAACCTGCCTACTTGAGATTGAAGCAGTTGAAGGGTGGCATCCAAAGCTGCAGATTCTTGTTCGTACTGTCCTTAGGCATGATTGACCTAGTTGAAGGAAAGATAGGCGCACATATCAAGTGATATGCAAAATGCGCACAAGTCGTAAAGCATCGTAAAGCACAGTCATGAATTTGCGCGGGCAATAACGCTTTTTTCCATCACAACTTTTTTTGACTGGCGATCACTTTCTGTGCTGGCCATTGCAGAATCTTGTCAGCTCTTTACACTCTCCTAAACGTGCTGCTCTTGCAAAGTCTTCATGTCGATGATGGGCCAGCTGCTCTCCTTGCCCAACATGAACATCCCCAATGTCTTGTGTCACCCGCCTACTTGTAGAGCGCCTGGTCGATAGAAAAAGCCAACCTCACTAGGCTGCGGAACCGCTTCAGCCGATTTATCTCGCATGCCGGAATTGTGGAGCCTGATGCATCGAACTCGACACTTTCTGCGCTTCCAAGCGCTTCATCAAAGAAAGAATACTGATCCGGATGTCGCCGGACAAAGTTCTCTGTGACAGACAGCGATGCCTCCAAATTCTCGACGAAATGGGGCCACCGGGGGGGAGCATACACTACATCGCCAGCACTGGCAACAATTTCCAAACCATTGTGGCAGATTAGCTTTGGGTCCACCACATATTCAGGAAAGAGATGCCTGCACGCAGCCGGGTTGCTGAGGTCTTCATGCAAGTCATGCATCACGGACGGTTCAAAAAACACAAACCTCTTGGAGCCCTCCAAACAAGCATTCCAGGCAGCGCTGCCAGCTGGGTCGACATGTAGTCTAGAATAGCTGCCAGCAGGACCCATGAATAGCCAACGGAAATAAAAGATAAATTGGAGCAATGATGGTGCCATGAACCTCAAACCTCGCCACTTTGTCAGAAAATCGTCTGAAGCTCTGAAAGGAGGCGGCCGATTGAAATTGGACAAGAGTTGGTCAAAGGGAGGCTCATGCAAAATCTGGCTGGACCAATAAAACATGCCTTCACTCTTTAGAGGCTTCTCTTGCATGTAGTCAATGAACTTTTGTACTGTCATAATCTGTGTCCTCGGGTCACGCGGACCGAAGTTTTGCCCAGGGCCCGGCAATCTCTGCACCTGAAGAACGAACGCCGCAGCAAAGCAAACCTTGTAAAATTGCTGCGCAATCTCCCCTGCTGTTGCTGTGAGACTCGTGCCGTGAATGCAACTAAGACGGATGCGGTGATGTCAAAGTCCCCAAACTGTTGTTGAATCCTTGGCCAAGAACGGCTCCACTGAGCAGCGTGGCTTTTCTGCAGCAATCAGCAAAGGAGGAAGGTACATGAAGGTACCATGGTTTGTTGAATGTTCAAGACCGGAATGTTACGCCTGTTACGCTTTAATGTCAAGGGCATTTCGGCCATTTTCTCCTACAAAAGCATTTCGTGTCAACAGTTTCTTTTGACTTGTTCCATGCAGTTTTCTTTGGATGCAAGTCGGTGCAAGATTGTTTCTGGTTTTGCCGAATGCGTAGCTCGGGTTCCCGTTTCACTCTGGGGGCTCGGGGGTTGAGGGTGTGTTCGCTAGACGTCGCGCCGCCGTCCGCAACCGTGCTCAACCAGTCGCGTGAGGTCGCTATGGCCGTGCCTATGGGGAGCGCTGCCAAAGCGGTCACTTTGGAGGTTTCAAACGTTGCACAACCTCGTTTCGTGTGGCAGGCGTGGCACTTCGCGACATTCCAACATGCTTCACCACGTGCCAAAAATCGTTCTGCAGAATACCTTTGCGTCGTTTTCAGAAGATGAGTTGCACTTCTTGTGGCATGCTCACACTTTGGAGGCCTCCATGGTCATTTTGCGTGGCAGGTGCAACACTTTAGATGTGTCGTGTTCCGTGTTTTTGCGAATCAGATTGTCAGGGCTGCGTCAAGTGGTGACAATGTGCAGATTCCCTGGCAAGCCTGGCGTTTTGTGACATACGATACAAACACGAAACATGGATTTCGAGGTAGCTGACTTTGGGGTCGACTTTTGGAGCTACAAACTGAAAAATTTGAAGAAGAAGTCTCGTACGACATGCTTGTTCTGAGTTTCCACCTGTCTCGCCTTGATTCTCTTCTGTTCTTGTGGCGTCGCCGTGCCTATGGGGGAAGCTGCACAACCTATCAAGTTCCCCCAGAGGTTGTGATGTCGTTTTGCGTGGCAGGCATGGCACCTCGCGACATTCTCACGTGCCTGATAAAGTGTCCAAAGTCGTTTTGTGTGACAGGCGCAATACTTTTGCATCGTTTTCAGAAGATGCGTTGCACTTTTCCTGGCAAGCGCAGCACTTTGGAGACCTCCATCGTCATTTTGCGTGGCAGGTGCAGCACGTGTCGTGTATGTGTCGGATGTCCATTTTGCGTGCAGGTGCAATATTTGGGACACTCTACACTTTACACTCCACACCCTACACTCTCCACTTAACACTTTACGCTTCACACTTTACACTTGACACACCACACTCTACACTTTACACTTTACACTTGACACTCCACGCTTCACACTTTACACTTGACACTCCGCACGCTACACTGTACACTCCACACTCTACACTTCACGCTTTACACTTGACACTCCACACTTTACGCTTTACACCTTACCCTACACGCTCTACACTTTACACTCCACACTCTACACTTTACACTCCACACACTCTACACTCTACACTCTACACTTTACATTCCACACTTTACACTGAACACTCCACACTTTACACTTGACACTCCACACTCTACACTTTAACACTCCAGTCTCCACGCTCTACACTTCACAATTCACACTTTACACTTGGCACCCCACACTCTACACTCTACACTTCACGCTTTACACTTTCCACTCTAAACTTTACACTTTGCACTGTACACATTACTCTGCACGCTCTACGCTTTACACTCCACACTCTACAGTGCACTTTACCCAATACACTTCGCACTCTACACTTAGCACTTGGCTCTCCATACTCTACACTTTACACTCCACACTTTACACTGTACACTTCACACTTTAGACTTGACACTCCCCACTCTACACTCTACACTTTACACTCCACACACTCTGCACTCTACACGTTACACTTTACACTCCACACTCTACACTTTACACTCCACACTCTGCACTTTACCTCCACACTCCACACTTCACACTTGACACTCCACACTCTAACTCTCTAGACTTTACACTCCACACTTTACACTTTACACTTGGCACTCCACACTGTACACTTTACACTTTACACGCTATAAGACTCTACACTCTGCTCTTGCAGCCACAGGTTGCAACATCTATGAATCTATGAAGTTTTCCTCTCTTTGTGTTTTGGCATCTGTACCATGGACATACGTGTGGGCCTTGGCGTACGTGGGCTGCATCTTGTAATTTTCCCAGAGGGTTTGGGGATGTTGTTTCGAATTCGTGTTTGCATGGTATTTGCAATTTGCAGCATTTCGGGGCTAGGACCTTGCAACACTTCTTGGATTTGGAGCTTAGAACCTTTCATTTTGCACGGTATTTGCCGCATTTGGAGCGTGAACCTCTCATGTTGCACATTTTTTGCAGCAGCTTGAAGCTGGATATTCTTATGTTGCACGATATTTGCAGCAGTTTGGAGCTAGATCATGCTAGATCTTTTATTTCGCACAGCACTTGCAGCATTTTGGAGCTAGAAAATCTCCTTTAGCCTGAAACGCACCGAATCCTGCGGGAAATATGGAAATATGGAAAAATATATCAATATTTGTCGTATGTCGTTTGTTGCTGAAAATTGTCTTGCGCATCTCTGTGTTTGTGTTATTCGTGTTGCTGTCCTTGTTCATGTTTTTGCTGTTTCTTCTTGGCCTTATTGTTGCTGTTGTTGAAGGTGGCGGTTGTGGTCGGGATCTGTCTGAACTTAGAATGTCAATTTGCAAGATGGGACACCTGTCCATTTTTGTGGTCAAAGGGTGAGCTATTTCATATCGAATAAACAGAGAGACGGAAACGGAGGCAGGCACGCAACCAGGAAAGCCAGGCCAACAGACTGCGTGATCATAGCCAAGTGGATGGACGGATGGCTTTCCACAGTGTAAATCAAAGCCGATACTCCACCAGCCACCGAAGTCCCTTGCATGGACAAGAAACATAGCCATGTAATCTAGACAAGATTCGAGTTTGATGACCAAATCCTAGGGCAGAAAAAAGCCGCTCCTTTGAAGACTTGCGGGCGAGCCCAGTCTGCCAACTTAGACATCGGATCTATGCGACAATGAGCCGCACTTGCCGGATCAGCAGCGTGCGCCTATCCTGTTTCAGCGTTGGCCTTCAATGATACAACCCACAACTTCGACAACGCAAGGCATTGCTGGAGCCAAACATTTCAGGAAGCAATTCGGGAAGGCTGAGCCTGAAAGAAAGATTGCTTGACTCAAAAACTGCCAGTATGCCAGAATGACTGATAACAACTGTAACCACCCTACGAGTAGAAACAACTGCGTGGACCTGGATTCTAGCCAAGCGACCACCGCCGAAGACACCGAGCAAAACCACGTCTTCCATTTGAACACTCAGCTCAACGTCCTCAAGAGTTTGGAACTCACACTGCCAAAATGTAATGTCGCATCCAAAAAGTTGAATTATGTCCAAAGTTTTTGTCCTCCATAGAGTTCAATTTCACTCCAGTGGGGCCACCTGCCATAATCCAAATCAATAGGATCAAAACACAGATCGACAAAGGGAGAAACATAGAAGCGTAGCAAACTGGAAAACGGGTAACGAAGGGTCATACATACACAGCCAAATGCACATTTGAAACTGAGAAGGCAAACTCAACCCAACTTCTGCTGCCAAAGGCTAGGACCAGCCCCCGTCTATTGGCATAGCTAGTGAAATAGAGCTTTCACTCATGGAGCCTGAAAGCTCTGCCAGGCCAAGCAGTCTTGCAGCATTGTCTTCAAGTGCTCTGAGACCAACTGCGCCTTCAAGCCGGCCAACCTCAACACCTGTCACATGTTCCCCACAGCCCCACTCTTCAAGGCTTGAAGTCTCCCATGCTGTCGCTGAAGCTCAGCATCAACAGCGGCAGGAGCGTGAAAGTGCCATGCTTGTCTGCATGCCACAGATACTTTCAACAAACTCTCCCAAGCCAAGTGCAGGAGAAAGTATAAGTCTCCACAACTTGTCGTGCTTCGAGACAGAATCTACACAGGGTGCATCTGGTTCAGGGCTATTTGATCCATAATGGATAATGGGTTTAGCATTCACTGCACATGCTTGGCCTTTGATCGCAGTAACTGCAGCTCTTCAAAGTGACACATCCACCGGTCTCCGGCCTTTGTTGAAAAAGATGACTGTTGGCAAACCCTCCGCTCTCATCTCAGTTGCCTCCCAACATGATAACAATGTTTGAATCAAAGAAATGTGCAATGCAATTGCAAAAGTTGTGTGCCTTGCCAGGGTGCAGGTCACTGTCCATACGCAGCACTTGAGGACTTGGAAAGCCATCTCTGTCAAACTTGCCATCGCATAGTTGCTCAGCCAACTTGTCCAAAGCTGGCTCTAGCAGTTTGCAGGGCCCGCACCTTCCCAGCAACACAAACTTCCTAACTTTATGAGAAGATAGTTTCAAGCACCAAGAATGCCAACATGATAGAAAATCCAACCTCTGCTATCATGTGCTGGGGAACTGGAGCTTCCCTCCTAGAATATCCTTAAATATTGTCTTTCTGCCACAGTAGTAGTGGGATCCCTAGAGTCCTGGGAGGTCCGAATGGAAACACTGACCAAAAAAACTGCTGACTCTTCAGGCCGAAGCACCAAATAGCAAAGATGTCCAGAATCACAGCACCTCCTCCGCGTATACTTGCTTCCAGTTCTGCTGGCCCAACTTCAACCACTGCTGATCTTTGGAGGCTTCGGAGTCTGCAAGCCCACTGATGGCGTGGAGCCCCAGAAAGGACACCTGTCCACAAAAAAAAATGCAAATCAAGAGCCCGGCTTCAACGTAGAAACTGAAGAAAGCCGGCCAAGCCTTTGTAAACCGGCCCTGGCGTTGCAAGTCCAAGAAATGCAGCTTGCTTTGTTCCCCAGAAAAGGCCGTAGAGGATAATCGCTCCCAAGGTGTGCTGCAATGTCTGCCGCACTCGACATCCAAAGTTTGTTGCACAGGACAAAGGCCCCATCTACTGGAAAGATTGTAGTTCGGAGTATGGACTGTAGCTAACAAAATGACCGTGGCAGCCAGTGGAATACATGGTTTTGATGGGGAAATTGGAAAGGCTTCGCTCGCACTGGTGACAACAAGATCTTAAAGCAAGGGCCTGAATACGTGGCATCTCTTACCTAGCGTTCCACATGAAATGCGCGCCAACTGCAAAAGAAGACATGTTTTGAGACTTTTGGCACATAGAAGATGCATTGCGATTCGCTAGTCGCAGCTGGTTCAAACGCGTCATTCACCTTTTGCACTTTGGCGAGTCATACAATTACAAGCAGCAGGACATGTCTTGCAAGTTCACAATGAGGACATGCGCTTTGGACCTGCCATGCCGAACTGTTTTGCCTCCGCATATGGTCTGAGTGGCAACCAACAATGCTCTCACAGACAAGGAGACCTTCTGATCTTGGCTCTGTAGCCTCAAGGAGTCGTGTGAAATCATGAAGGGCATGAAGAAAAAGGGAAGAATCTAATTTCAACTGGGCTCTCATCTGCGGCACGATTTCAGGCCAACCTTCACCATGCATTCCAAAACAATGTGTGTTGTTTGGGGCCTTTGGGCAAAGGCCCGGGCCCCATGCCTTGTCAGTGGCCTCTTTCACTGCTGTTCCTTGTGTGCAGGATGGCTCCAGCAACTGAAAGTTTCCATAACAGGGAATCATCCAGCGAAGGCAGGGAATAAAATCGCCCCCAAAACTTAAAGGAAACTTGGACAGCACCCCTGCACATTGAAATGAGAATCGGCCCAAAGCAAGGGCACAGCTTTGAGCGTATTTGTTCATGTTTTTCACTTTTGGCTCCTTTGGTTTCTGCACGAGGCGTTCCAACCAAGTGTTGTTGAAATTGTGGGTGCGCGTTTGATGTTATGCTACAATTGTTACATCAGTTTTCTCTGAATCATGCTATGCTATGCGGAGCTGAGCTAAATCCATGGATGGGTGGCTGGCTCGATGAATGGACCGTATGAGCCTGCAAGTGTCTCCGAATGTATCTTTATGTATCTGTATGTATCTGTATGTGTCAGTATGTGTCTGTATGTGTCTGTATGTGTCTCTATGTTTATCCATCTACCTATCTATCTCTATCTGTCGATCTCTCTGCCTGCCTATCTACCTACATACCTAGCTACTTATCCGTGTATGTGTGTATGTACATGTGCGTGTGTCTGTGTGATTGTGTAATTGTGGATCCGTGCGTTGACGCGTGACGTGCGAAAGTGTTGAAGTTTTGAACTATCGATGTTCTATTCATATAAACATAATACATATATATATATATATAATGTTATATATTATATATATAATATATATTATATATTATATATTACATATATATATTGTATATATATATATATAATGTCAACCCCGGATGAATAAACCATTTTTTATTAGGGCTGTATTCCCCCAAATGGTGATAAATGGCTACTGAGGTGGTACCCCCCAACTAAACAGCCGGGGTTGGCATTAAAAGTGTTGAAGCCTTTAGGCAGCGAAGCGTTCCAACATCGAAGCCTTTGGTGCGTTCATGTACCAAACAGAAAATCATATTCATAGTGCTTTAATTTGTTCAAGC
>CAMXCT020002432.1:0-24275 GCA_947184155.2 Cladocopium goreaui
GACCTATCTAAACACAGTTTCATATATAATATGTACGTACATACATATGTCAGCAAAAAAAAGCCGAAAAGTGGATCGATTCACCATGGGAAAAAAGGGGGCTATCCCAACATGGGACTTTGAATTCCCATGAAGTTCTATCCATATACCTCAACTGCATCCCCAAGTATACATCATGTATAGATGATTTTACCATTCAAACCTTCATTTATCATCATTTATAGGGGGATTTCCCAGCTAGCCACGTTTGAGAACGCCGCCGTGTCCTCCGCCGCGGAGAAGAGGTAGAAGTCATCTGCGCTGATCCGGAGACGGGTGGCCGGCGCCGCGTGGGCCGAGAAGTCCGTCCATTCGCAGCTGTTGTCACCGCCTCAATGGTGGGTTGGTTGGGAAATAACTACAGTTCAAGCAGAGAGCAGTTGTTCTGACTGTCAATAGGGTGATCATTCCATAAATGGGGTGACTTACTGACTTATAACTGGAAAATGGTTGGTAAATGACAAGGACATGATTAGTCAATGGTTGGCAAGTGGTTTGTAAATGAATGGCTATACACTAGTAAATGTTTTTTTCAATGGTTGGTAAATGGCTCGTGAATGTTCCATGCACATGTCACTTGCTCTTCCGGCGTCAGCAGACGAAGTCGAAGGATATGGCTGAATGGACTTCCCTGCTCACATAGACGCACCCATGGGGATCACTTGCATGAAGCCCCCGCCCATGGTGTAAGTTGGTTTGGAATCCTGGCAAAGTATATCTTTGTACATATAATATATTATATTCGATTTACCCTAATGCAAGGCCAACTTACCCATCTCGGGGGAGAATTCCTGTGTTTACACACCAATTCTCAGCACATGTACTGTAAAAGTCTTATTCCATGCCTGAATTCACCAGCAGCTTGTCACGTGTGCATTGATTGACAGCATTTGACAGCAGCGCAAGCTGCACAACATCTGGCAATATGTTTGTTCCCAGTCCCAAATCCAACCCACAAAGGTACAGTCAACCAGTATGTTTCCAGCAAACAATCACGACACTAGAACGTGCCTTCTTTGATCTTTTTGATTTTTTGTACCAAATAAATCATACATATCAATCATATATGTGTATATATATATATATATCATCTCCAATGCTTCACGTATGGAACGTTGACCCACACGTACCCCAAAAATTGTCCCAAATGCAGCTACAGCAAATTTTAAACATTGCATCCATTGCTATTGAATTTAATACATGCAGGTATTGGTTTTCAAGCGCCACATGTTTTTGCTTTCTGGAATGCCCCACAGAAAGATCTGCGTCCAAGCACCATTCAGCGGGAACTTGTAGCAGCGAATTCGCCCGGGAGCGTCTGGCTCTGCCACTGCAGCGAAAAGGCCTGCAGGCGGCTCCAGCGTAGATGTTCATCATTTTATGTGTCCAAGAATAGGATACCCAATGATTCATGATTTTCCACGGTTTATCACAATATCATACGAGTTCCCTATTTGATACCCCATCAAAGCTGCAATTCTGGGAACACCATGTTTGCCCCATTGAAGTTGTAATTCTGGGTTTACCATATTCATATAGCCTATTTCGGGACGCAAATGCATCATACTTGAAAGTGGTTCACAACCATTGTTAATCCCATAGGCTAAAGCCTGTAGCATTGGGAGGCTCAAAATCCGCAGGGAATCGGTTATGTGCCAGGTTTTTTGATTTGTAGAGCATTTCGGCAAAGAGTTCCCGTTGATCAATATTCAACATGATTCCTATAGTAAGTAAGTCTGAGAAATACTGTAATCATATTCCACACACTCGCATCCTGCCATTGGGGATGTTGTACACTGGCCATTGACACTTTGGTGTTAGATCCCAGTGCTTTCCTCATACGAAAATCATTACTCTCTCTCTCTCTCTTTATAGACGCTACTATATTTTAAGTGTGTGAGTCGGTGTATATACACATTATATATAAAATATATACACATAATATGATGTATACGTTTTACGAGTCATTTTGACCATTCACGTACCGCAATCCGTGAACAAATCCATAATCCATCACAATCCCATTTCTACTAAGCCTAAATATCATGATATTATTATCATCATGGTTTAGTACTATACACATGAGTTGTATAGGTGTACCCCATGGCCCCCATGCACTGCTTTCACCGAGCCGCCCTTGCCCGAATTCGCCAGCACTATTTGACCTAAGGTGGTTCCGGCCTCGGTTGGAGGTGGAGCAGCCATGGTGGTGCTGGTGGAACATGGCCATAGAATCAGAAAGAAAAAACCTGGTTAAAACCGTTCAACAAATGGAGGATGAAGCAATCAAGGTAGGAGTTTAAGTTCAAATAAAGAAAAAACAACATGGGGATCGTTTTGCATTCTTTTTACCGGGAGAACTTAACCAGTGGCGGGTTCCAATCAAAACGAAACCTTGGTGGTTCACCTTCAGCCAAGAATTCACTGGGGGGAACTAACCCACCACGATTCCGGAGCAGGGCCACCCAGGAAGTTATCTTTGTTGGTACAAATTCCTTGTATAACAAACCCAATAATATGGTTTATTATGTGGAAACTGTGGCAATAATACATTGGGGTTGGCTTTATCTATAGGCATAATATGGTTTATGATGTGGCAAAAATCATCAAAAATTATCAAAAATCATCCTAAGACCTAAGAATCACCATGTTTTATCGCTGCCATAAATAGCATCTCCAAATGCGGCATTGGGTGAAACCCAATACGTTTCCCACATGTCATGTTTCCCAGCGCTGGATTCACAGCCGCGAGACTTTCACCGTGCCGCTGGATTCACCTGCAAAACATCTGGTAGCCTCTGGTTATGACTAACAGGGCTAGCCATGGAAAATCCCTGGCCCATAAATGGAGGTTGAGTTCGCTGGGAAAATCATCTATTTCTATGGGCTATTTTCCATGGCTATGTTAAATAATCAGAGGGTACATAGCTTACGCACATCAGGCAGGAACAGTTCAATAGGTGCAGAGTGCACCAACTTAAGCACCAACTATATAATATATGTGCACATACATAATCATACATAATATGTACACAAAGAAACATTGAAATAGACTCCCAATCCATAACAATATCCCGGTAGTCGAGGCCTTTGTAGACCTTTCGCAGCAGCTGGTCGTTTCCTACCACATACCTCAAGCATTCGGTCCCGTAGCATGCAAATTCCTTCACCATGCAGGTACTGCAGCGGCCACTGCGGATGATAAAGAAGCAGGTTTTGTGATTTACAAGAGTAGATACCTAGACACTGCTGCAGTTGGTATTGGAACTATGACGGTTGTTTTCTTCCCCATGCAGCACTTGCTAGAATCCTGCTGGAGGCATTTTGACCTTGTTTGTGCGACCTAAATAGTGCCATTGCACTGTAAAGCCAGCTGTCAATCACTTGCACAATTTGCAATCAGATCACAAATGAAACAAACACAAGTTGCTCTCAAGTCCGCTGAAAGGGATGCTGATCTATCATTCCAACAACTCTTATTTATGTGACCATATTACACCATATTTATCCATATGTTGTATTTCCACAGAAGTCCAACAGAAGTGCCAGTTGCAAAATAAAACATGTTCCCAGCTGCTGGAGGAGCCAATATTTGAGTAGGAATCCTTCCAGTTACAGTTATTGCAATTAAATTGATTGATGTTGGATGTTGATGGTTTTCTACCATATCTATCAAAACTCGAAGTTGTTTATTTCATCATTGATTACCATGTTGATAGGCTCTTATACAAGATCGTCGAGGCTTTATCACATTCAAATGACTCGCGTTTCCAGTTGTTTTTCAATACCACCATCCAGCCTACTCATGTGTTCTCACATGTTACCCCATCATATCCCAGTTTTTGAGACCAAATCATAACTTTGACCTGTAGAGGACTAGTTTTTCACCCCACTATCTACATTGATTTACTGCTTGTCTACCATCATCTATATAGCCATTGTTTGATGTTTAGTTGACCCGTTGTTGATAGCTGTCTACCCATTCTTTACCATCTAGTGCGCACATTCTCACAGGTTACATGCCGTCCCACCATGTGTGGACCTTTTATTCCCGACTCCTTATTTCTGGTTTTATGTAGCACCATCTGGGTTTGTCTGAGAATAGGGTACCCAAAATGTGATGGCTTAGTTTCTCCTCATTTTCCTATTAAAATGGCAACTTTGGGGGTATCCTGGTATCCCCAGTGTCAGATACAACACCCAAATCATGTCAAGTTGCTTACCGTGTCCTAAACAAAAAAAAACTAGTATATCCCAGGATATCCCATTTACCTGGTTATTAAAAATCGTTCCATGGACCATCCATAAACGTTATATATATATATACATACTAGATATATACACATACATATACATGGGTATATCAGGTGATTGCTCCTAATCAGTCATATTCCCACGATATGCCCAGTCTATTCAAAAAGTACAGTGATTGCACTATCTCCGTGGCCAGATACACTGATATTGCCATGATATTCCCATGATATTCACTATCTCTCCAAATCACCCAAATAATGTGATAACTCGCAATTACTATTGGATAGTACAATATCATTCCCATATAATGCCATATCAATTCCTCAACCAACAGGGCTTTTGGACGGCCATATTCAAACATAGTTATGGAAAATCACCATCTTTAAGTTCGGTAAATCAACATCATAAATGTGCAAACTGTTCGCAAAGTGTAACAATTTATTACCAGAGGCGACATTCCCGGCAGGACATTCCCGGCAGGACATTCCAGGGTTTCTGCCACGCGGCATGGTGTTGAAGTTGGAGCTCTGGTCCGAATGAACGATGACGCAGCTGAAGGACGAGGTCTTCTGCACGAAGTCGTGCACCCGGCGCCCGTCGCGGCCGGGGTTGGCCGTTTCGGCCTGGACCTGGCGACGCGGCCAACGGGGCCAACGGCCAACGGGGCAAATGCCGATGCCGAAATGGTGGAAGAACTGCTGGGGAACCAGGGAACTATGAAGAAACCTAGTGGATGAAGGATGATAAAGGATTGAACACATGATTTACCAGGAGTTAGTTGTCCAGTGGGTGTTCCGCAACTTTGGGCCTTTGCTCCAGATCTGCCGTTTGGACATGTTTCACCTTTCTCTTGCTGTGACAAGACGCATAGTATTCGTAGACAGCGCCATCAGCACCCGTGGACACCAGCATGCTATCGTCTGCAGTCCATGCAACAGATCGAACCTGCACCGGGATGAGCGAAAATCTATGGAAGGTGAGCAGTGGAGCTAGAGCCTATTGGAAAATCGAGCCATTGAACAAGGAGGATCATGAGGATTTCCAGTTCATAGACTATGATATGATCTGAAATATCCCAATAGTCAACATATATATATAATGTATATTATATACAATTAATACACCAAGGATGACAGAAGCCCCTACAATCCTCCAGGATCATCCAGGGTTTCACCACGAGTCACTGAGACACCTCTCAAATTCAACATGGATCATGATCAATAGGACAATCCTCTTCCTTTTGCCATCTTTTTGGGGAGGTTTGGCCAACTCCCTCGTGGCCACCATTTTTCGAATTCAACATAATTCAACACATTTTGACATAGACATTCTATCCCAGAAAATATGGACTCGTTTTCTATATAGACATTCTATCAATTCTATCAATTCTATGTTTGTTTTCCGTTTTTGTCCCCTAAACTTCCAAGGTTTGATCAATGGGTCTGAAGATTTTTTTTCGCAAAACTCCATGAAAGATGCCAATCAACGGGTGTGATTCCTCCATTTTCATGATCATAGCTGCATGCTAAAGAAGTCCCCGCCCCCATGAAATGTATTTTTTTTTGTGGATAAACCAACAATATTTGATTTTTTTTGCAAGACTGTTGAGTGATTTCGGGCATGAAACCTCCTCTCTCCCTATGCCCGTTATATCAATGATTTTGGTGCGCCCCCAGTTAGGTTACGTACTGTGCAAGTTGTTTTTTGTCATCCCCATCAATCAACATATGTATAGTTTCCATAAACCTCAGTTGTTATGTCAATGGTTACCAACTTCAACTTCGCCAAGTATTGGGGCAGCAGCAGTTGCTCTCCGCCTTGTTGGTGTGGCCCCGAAGGGTCTCGATGGGCTCACAGGTGTAGGTTTTATACACCTCCGATGAATGGGAATAGCTCAAGTCCACTATAATAGAATAGATTTCAGTTCAGATTCCCAAATAGTATATTAAATATTTATAATATATAAAATCACATATTATATAATGCATATATATATATATAATACACGGTATCTGCGACTGTTCTTGATCTTCGGATCACATCCAAGGTTCGGATCTTTAACAATCTTTGGACCTTTGTCAGGCTACCCAATCTATTCTCCTTGCTCGAAGGGTCCAGTAGGCGTGTTTATGAAAGCAGTCCAGTAGGCCGGAACGAACTATGCCGTGGTAAGTTGGCCAACTCCTGGCAACTTGCTTCATCGTGGAACTTTTAAAGTTCCTAATTTTGCTGCACATAGTCATCGTAGTCTGTGCGTGGTATCTTATCTGGATAGATTATGGTCATTCACCAACCTTAATCTATTTTGCTATAATTACCATTCCATATATACTTAATCAATAGATGAATACCATTCCATATTGGTCATTACCATTCTACCAAACCAATGCAATTTTATGCCATTTTAAGATACTCCCCCCAGGCCAAATCCCATTCCAGTGAACCGCAAATTTATGAGGAGAATCCCAATGATATCCTCATCTCCCCAAATTACATCAAGAATCATCAATATACCATATGTATATATATATATATGTATATATATATATGTATATATATATATATGTATATATATATATATGTATGTAATATATATATATATATAATTATATATACATCATACATCAATATACCGTCATTTCTGTTGCTTAAATCACCATGGTTGGTTACAACCCATCCAAAAAATCCCACAACAGAAAGGCCGCGTCACCTGAATGGCATTGGTGGCATTGGTATTCACCGCCGCAAAGTATTGACCGCCGTTGCCTTTTTGTTCTCTGAAAGGGGTCGAGTTATCCAGTGAAGAGTGAAACATACCCTCTGGTAATGACTAACATAGCTATTGAAAATGGCCATTTATAGTGGATTTTCCCATTAAAAATGGTGATTTTCCATAGTTATGTTAGTTTACCAGAGGGTAGTGGAACTAAAAGCTATTGGAAAATCTCCAAGTATCTCCGTTAGTTCATGTCAGGTCATACAGTAATAACCTTCACAGGCATTGGATATTAACACTGTATAACCGGCTAAAACCATCAAACAGCTGGTTTTGTTTGAAACTTCTCAAGGAGAGTTATCATGGGTCGAACGACGCATGACTTTTTGCATGACACACAGAGTATCTCCAATAGTTCATTTACCCCACAACCTCCACACCACCAAGCGTCTAAAGCGACATTCTCTGCATTGCTTGATGGCAATGTCCTTGTAGGTCTTCATATCCTACAAAGCTGCGGCAAAAGCAGGTGCAGGCCGGAACATCGGATGCATACCACACGGGTCATGTGGTGCTAACATGAGGATCCTCAAAATCAACAAAAGTTGGTCATTTAAAATCGGAAAACCGTTAACCGCTAGTTTTGGGGTCCACCATTTTAAGATATTTTAAGAGACCCTCATGTTGCATCATGTCAACCGTGGGTTAATGAACCTTAGCTAGAGTTCGCTGATTGAACGGTTCACCCCCTAAGAATCACCCACAAATTCACCAATGCTCGACATCAGCAAAAGCAAAACCACTATTCGCATACCACCAATGCATGGCATATATGACATACATTGGTGCTATGCGAATAGTGGTTCTGTGCTGACTGCTTTCTAGATGCACCCAACTGGGCATAGGTGATGATGCTATGATATACGTCTAAATGGGGGATTCAGAATACTAAATCCCTAGGGGTGTATTGAGTCTATTGTTGGCTATACAGCTGCTGGGATGATTCATAGTAGCCACCGTTGATAAGAGGGGATGGATTCCATTATTGTGAATCCCTCAAACCTAGTGGCTTGGTGTGTCTTTATCAAATGAAATTCTGACAGACTCCGACTAATCAACTTGCGAATAGCTCACATCCATATTCAATCAGCGTTAAGTGTTTCATTTTTTTAATGGCGAAATCAGCACAGTTTCTCCGGGGATGCCCCAAGCTCCTGCATCAACTTTCGTGAGTCTCAATTCAGGCTATTCAATAATTAGTTGCGGGCCTAATTAATTGTTTGCATCACTCACCCAGGGGTCGTTGACGGTCGCTGTTCATCCTGTTCATCCCCCATCATCCCCCATGGTGCCTCCATCAACAAGTTCATAAGTCTCAACTTGTCTGACTGCCCGATGATCAAATGAAAGCCCGAGGGGTGGAAGGCGATACTATATGCCTGGCAAAAAAAGCAAGTCGATGCCCGATGCAAGTCGACCTTAAGTGACCTTTTTTGAGCGGCTCGCGAATATCGCGAGCCGTTGGTTGAAATAACCATAGATAACCAACATAACTGCTGGGCTTATGGTACACATATATATATATATATACGTATATATCACACTATAGTTGACAAGTTGATGGGGTTAATAAACAAACAAACACAAGTAGGGGGCACCACGTTCTAGGTGTGAAGAAGGAACGGCAGACATTCGGGGATTCTAAACCCAAGCAAATGGCAATATTGAAACACAAACGCCCAGAATTTCACACAACAAAATTGGCATGTCAACAGAAATTCACCAGCACAGTCGTGAACATGTCAAACATTATTGAAAACAACACACTAGTTCAACTAGGTTCTGTTGATTTTGGAAAACAGCAATGGCTATCTAATGATTCTAATGGCTATTTCGAAAAAATGGGAATCATCATGATGGTAACCCGCCAAAAACATCTGGTGCGCCCTGGATTTGGCCAGCCATTGGGCCATGGTCACGACTACACCAAGAAACACCAACTCTTCGTTCTTGGTACTCCCATGTACTCCCTTACTTGGTAGATCAAAGCAGTTAGGCAGGGGTTGTAATGTGTTATAGCCCCAGTTAAATTAACAATTACCAATTAATCCTACTTGTCCTATTCGTAATGTGGTCACAATCCACTCACTAACTGGGTGAACCACCAAGTAGTAGATATATATATATGTTATATTCTTATTGGGTGGTCAATTTTGAGGGTTGGTTGAATCTCTGTGAACACGCAAATTCTCCACAACAATGATTTCCCAACAATGGTGCTAATTGATAAGTCTCAATTGGGGCAATTGCATTTGCGACTGGAGTATAAATCCATAGTCAAAAACCACCTCAACCTGTACCCAGTCGGAAAAACATTTTTGAGTGTTTTCCTCACGTGCTATTTTAGCACTCTTTACTAATTTCAACAACTCCTAAATAGATTTACAAGTACTTTGAGATACTGTGGATGGAAGAAATCCTGCACCACCTTGGATGGTTGCAACCCTATAAATAGTGGGATGTTTACCATCTATCAACTGGTGCAGGATTTCGCAACCATCCACAGTATGTTGATACTCAAGGCACTTCCCAACTGGGATGTCGCAGATTTACCCAGCGGCCTCTTCGTTAAACCAGCGGCACATGACGCAGGTCTTCTCGAAGTAGTTCCAGACCCGTGCCGACTTGTCAACTCCACAGGTCACCACCTCGTGAGCGGAGTGACTGGCCATATGGGAGTCCCAAAAAAACACAGACATCGTAAGTTTAAATGATTTTGTTGTGAACAAATCTCACAGAATTACCAGGCAATCTTAGTAACCTAAATAGATGTGTTTTGTTGCTTTGAATCGGCTGGGAGGTCCGATTCCATCTTGTAGCCTCTCTGGAGTTTCCTCACAGATCTGTTTGTTCAAACTACTTGACCCCCAAAAATTGGAGGGCGCCACTGCAAACATGGCAACATTTCTGCGGCACCACTTGTTGAGTCGCCATATATCCATTTTGCTTCTTGTGTCTATCCCCACTTTGGTTGTATACTCACCACTGGCTACATCGTCTTACATCACCATTCTGTTGGTCCTCCCCCCCAAAAAAACTTTGCTGGCTACATCTCCGTCTTTCGAGCCATCCCTGGTAAACCAGTAAACTCACGTGAACCCTGCATGTTTGTATTGCACAAAGCACCTTGTTTTTTGAACAACAACCACGTTGCGATTCTCCGTTGTCACCGAGAGGCCAAGGGTTTTCGGATGCAAACATCCAGGCCCAAAATGGCACCTGGTGGGCTTCTTTGGGTTTCTCATGGTGTGAAAATGGAGGGGAACACCATGGTTTCCCCGAGTCCAACTCTGAACGGCTGGGGAACGCCCCAAGGTCACCCGGCAGAGAACAACCTAGGATTTCACCCCAAGCAGAAGTGGGATATGATGCAGATTTCGTCAACCAAGCATGGCAACATGTGGTACATCATGACCCATCTTAGATACTCAGCGCAACATGTTGTGTAAAACTGGCTCATATGTTCCCATTGATGGTAATTTAGAGTAAAGTTGCATGACAGTACCTATCCAAGTTTAATTCAAAAAGTCCACATCATTTATAGATAAAACAAACTACGTCCATAAGTTAGATAACCCACATCGATGAACAAACACAATTGCTGGCTTCTCCCTGTAGTTGCTTGGGAGGAAGAGATCACCCCCCAGTGGATGGTGATTTAAACTACAAAATTTGGCCAGCTTTCAAACGTGGTGGTTGTTAAATGAACATCAGCATTTGACTTCAACCCCCAAACATACCATTCTTCAGTCCACTCTCCTCATTGTATATTCATGTTAGCCTCTAAACATCTCCAAGCTAACATAGATCTGGAAAAACCTATGGAAAAACCACCATGACCCTTGTTGGATCCATGGTGCCAAAAATATGGTGTGCCATGGATCCCATCAGTGTCAGCCCCATAAAAATGTTAGCATACCAGCACCAGCCGGATCCTTTCTGGGTCACGGCGCCCGTGTGGAAATGACTCAGCACTGGCTCAAAGGCAGGAGACTCCTGGCTCTCCCAGGGTGGAGAACCAGGACAGCGCCGTAAAGCCATGCCATAGAATGACAGAAAAACTTAAACAAGCCACTAAAGAGACATTAAATATCATTGAACATTAAGATTGGATCTTACTAAATTCATCTAGATTCTACGTTTTCTCGTCTCAAAAAACAGTATAATCCAAAATCCACCCATTGGAACATCATCTGAGCACATGGCAACCCGCCACAGCCACGCCAGCCGCGCAATACGGTCCAGCGGTCCTCGGCCTTCATTAAATCTTGACCCAGCAAAGAGAGTTGATACAGCTGAGCAGTGGAAGTACTCACTCCTAGCAACCTCGGCTGAGGCTCTGAGGGGTCTGGGAATTTCTGAAAGAAGGGAACATCATGATATAATAGATGTTTGGGCAAACAAAAATCTGGAGAAACTACTCATGAGGTTGTTTAACCAGATTCTGAGTTTTGCCCTCTGGACCCTGAAAGACAGGAGTCTCTGACTTTGATGACTATCGTGGTTCAAAAGGCATGGATTTCCGGAATCTATCTTGAGCCTTCTAGTGGATCAAGGCATTCATAGGTACCACTCAAATTGGAACATGCAAATCATAAACATCTCTAGAACACTTGTACCAGTTGAAGTATACATGTCATCATGTTTCTATATATATATATATATTATATGTGTCTCACCCAGTGAAATATCCGTCACCACAAACCAAAAAAAACTGCAAGTATCCCTGGTGAGTTTCCGCAGAGGCCTGGTTCCGCAATCTGTTTTGGAGTAAGGACAGACAGCCACCATTCATGATGGTCTTCCATATCCCTCCAATATCGCGGTTGCATTACGCCTTCTCTATTTATATTATATATATATATATATTATAGAGAGAGAATATCATTATATATCATATTTTTATATGTACTGTATATGTACTGTATATGTACTGTATATGTATATGTATATGTATATGTATATGTATTACTAATTTGTGTCTGTGTAATATATGCAGGCATACATAGCATAGTGGACATAGCGTGTGTGTATGCATATACGTAATGCGTAATACTGTGTACGTATATACACATAAACATAGTATGTTCTGTACTGTGTATGTGTATATATGTACATTATGTATATATATATGAATATTGGTAAAATATAATAGTTCACTCATCTGCAAAAAGCTTCCCTTGGGGATAGTTACCCCTACTGACCATCATTCCAGTGACGTCACCTTGAGGTCATTATAGTTCATCAATAGTGTGTGTATATATATATGTATGTATATATACATATGTATATATATATATGTATACATAATACAGTGTATGCACATACATGATACAATGAATATATAAGATAGAGTACGTGTATATATATAGACATAAGATATAATATAAATATAAATCGAATATAAAGGAATATATATATATACAGTGTAATGTATATAATATATACATAATAACACTATGTATATATATATATATATATAAATATATAGTGTGATCCACACACCATTTTTTATCCAAGGATCTCCTCTGAGGGGCTCAGAGCCAATGATCGCACCGCCGCACCTGCCAGGGACACCGACAACACCTGGGTGATTTACTCTCTGCAGTTATGGCCATTGACCACTTCTAAATGGGGCTATCATTCCATAAATGGGGTGGCTTACTGACTCATAACTGGTCAAGGGCCATAACTGGGGCAATTTCATATGGCAATGGAAAATCCTCCATGTTTATCCATTTATAGCTGGTTTTCCCATGGAAATGATGATGCCGCATTGCCATGTTGAATTATCGGAGGGTATGGTCATTCACCAGGTCATTTGGGGTGGTTCCCTATACTAACCAAATTTCTGGTGATGTCACAGTCAGGTCATGAAAAAAGAACCCAAATAAGTCACTTGGGGTCATCATCATCCTAGATATGGTTGGAAATATATAAAAGCAACTGTTTGAAACACCCAGGCATATTGAAATTGGTTTGCGTTTACCCATCAAACGGGATATATATGCACCAAAAATCCATCTAAACTCATTCGGTAGCCTAGCTACACACCAACTTACCCTATCGTTTGGGCCACTGTGGGGATGTCCTTTCGTCACCTTGAACCATCTGAAATATTGATTGTTTTTCGATTTCCAGACCCCTGATTGGATCGGCCATGAAATATTACGGTGTCCCCAATATTGACCATTTCCAGAGTTTGTTTGTTTGAATCCATGAGTTGTCACTGTGTCTTAATCAATCACCATTGTTGCGGGCCATGATACCAGTAATTATGTTGTTTTCATCTTTCAGGTAGGGTAAAAATGACATCCTTTCATGGCCACCATAGAACAGACCATTCACCAAGGTTTACATGGGTGTGGGCTAAAATTGTGTACTGCCAAACAAATGTTTTATACACAACTAAAAACTTATGACGAGTCAGAATAAATGGGACACTGACGTGGATACTTCCCAAATTTCGTCCGAAAAATGGGGAGGCACCTGAGTTGGGCTCCACTTGAAGCACCTTGCTTTGACGATAAATCTCCTGGCGAGTTTCTCACTGCGTTGACATTTGAAGCCCAGTTGATTTGAACATCTAAACTCACCAGGATTCAATGATCTTGGTATGGCTAGGCTACATCGAAAACAAACAAAACACCATTAATTGTATCAATTGGGATGTGATAATCCTTTGCTACCTCCGAAAAAAACACGATTATGTATTCATCTCATATATGTGTGTTGTCAACATGATCACAGGTGCAGCACATCTCATATGATGCAAAATGTATATACCCATTTCTTTCTGAAACTATCGTCCATTGACCACTTTCACCAGCTCGTTTCCCAGCTCACCAGCCGTCCTTGGGCTCATCGCTTTTCTCGTAGATCTCGGTGTTTTAAGGGCGAGCCAACGTGGGGTACCACTGAACATGGGCTACATTTGATTGGGCCGGTGACAAATGTCATGAGTTGTCCAACTTAGAACCATCCCCAAGTTGGATGGGTAGTTCTGACTTCTTGTCAAGTATTGTTGAAAAGTAATAATAAACATGATCACCATCACCTGCAAAAACATGCAAAAACAATGATGAATGATGATCCTGCTCATTTGTTTCTTACAATGAGACCACGCCCCACAGCACTGACTTTCATCTAGGTTGCACGAATACGGCCATCGTCACCACCAATGATGAAGCCCTGCCACAGCTGGTGTGGTGGGGGAATCGACCTGAAGGAGATGGGACTTAGGACTTTCAATGTTTGAACTTCATGTTCAGCTTCTTGGTGGTTTTAAGGATTTCGTTTGGTATGAACCACCTATAGCTGGAAAGGAGCTTTCTTAAGCGCTATTCAAGCAATCTAATCTAGCCACCAATCCCTGACATCCCCTGACCACATTTGGGGATGCCTTGCATTTGAGATATCGATAAACATACGCCGGGGCGGTGCTCCAATTGTGAAGAATTTGTGTCCCTCAAGCTTGCACACCACCGAGTAATATCTAATCTTGGAGGGGCTATACAGTATATGAATAGTCTTAGATACAGTCTACCAATACACACCTCAATGTTCCGCCAGAGATGGTAGGATGCCTTCAACAGTGCAGGAAAGCTTGTTTCACTCAATATGAGGAGTTTCTTGAAAATTGTTCCCATCATCCAATCTGCGCCCATGTTCAACCGCAAACCTAGGATTTTGAAATCTTTACTTTTCCATTCCTAAAACAAATAGGTTTGAAAAATACAGGGCACATCTATTCACTTTCAACCTATATTCAAAATATGTCCTAAAAGATCAATGTTCCCAGTTTGGAGTTCTAGGATTTTCAAATCTTCACTTTCAAAATATCCGAAAGATCGATGTTCCCAACCGGATCCAAGCTGGATCCAATTCGACTCCCTCCACATCCCGCCTTCGAAAAGGGGATCACACAGGTGGCAGCTCGCGGCTCGCCGGGGCTCGTGGGCAGCACGGTTTGAAACTCACCTGTCCGTCGTGGCCGTCGTGGCCGTCGTGGCCGACGGCCGCGGTTTGGGTTTCCCAATTGATGCACAGCTCATGGAATTTTTCATAGGTTTATTGAGAGGAAGAATGATGATTCAGCATGGGTTCAGATAAGTTCAGACAAACCTATGTTTCAAACAGGATCCTCATCGGAGAATGAACATAGGTGACACCAACCCACCTGCATTGTCAAAGAGCAGCAGGTCACCATTGTCTGCCCCCACCAGCATCTTATCGTCGTGCAACCACGTGTGGCCTTAATGCGGGAAAAACAAGTGGGATGTTGATTTGAATCAAGCAGGGAATCCTGGGATGTCATGGGTATGTGATGGTATATGATATATATATATATATTTATAACAATATTATATATACAGTGTATATATATATATACTTATATAATTATATATATATGATAATAATAATATTATTATATATAGATACACATTGTTTCGCTCCAAGTCTTGACTGAAGGTCCCCTGCAAAGATCGCCGGGCGCCGTTGACCCCCGGAGGGTTTTTTGCAGAGGGCCGTCAAGTTGACTTCCATTGATGGGATTGTGTGAAACATACTCATCAATGCTTATTCAGCCTAGAAACATTGTTTAATACATTTCCTAAAAAAAAAATGAATATACTAATATACTCATCAAACATTGTTGTTTATAAACATTGTTGTATAAACATTGATTGTGTATATTTAAAGGGTGATGTTGTTTATTTTTCGCCTGGTTTGTACCATAAAGGGGGCTCATTTTTGCTGGCATGGCCTACCCGGCGAGGGCGAGGTGCACATAAAGCTTTGAAGCTTTGCTGGAGCCACTGGCAATGTTTTGAAGCCATCCTGGCGTAATTGAACCCTGGGGCTTCGACATACATATGCATATATATATACATATAGATACACAGATTTATGCATGTATATGATATATCTATATATATATAATAATAGTAGTAATAATAATAGTAATAATAATATACGATGTAATGTCTAATACATATAGAGAAGGGTAACTCATACAGTTCCATGTCCATTCCATTGATCTTAATCCCATTGCACTGTAACAATCTTTCGAGCAACAACTTTTTTTTTCCGAAGGTTTTCTTCTGGGTGAATGTCAAACCAGGTTTGGCCTGAAAACATGGAAGTGAATGCAAACCCAGGAAACATGTAACACGTGTTAAAACAATACAACCACGTATCTGCTGCCAGCCCAAGTGTCCCACCACCACGCTGGTGAAAGAAACATGGTGTCCATTCATTTCCCCACGTGAATTCCCAATACAAGCATAATAATTACCAAGTACAATAATTGCCAGAGAATAATAATTGCCAAGAATTACCATTGAATTTCAATATTTCCAGACAATAATAATTGCCAAGTATACAGTATACACTATTGTTGCCTACATAACTCAATACATCGTCTGGCAGAAATGCCTACACTCACCTTGATCTCGCACAGGCTTTCTCTGGACATATCTTCTCCCCCATTAATTGGTCTGTCATCATTTTCCTGCTGAAACATGGCAATTCTGAGCAGCCTGCATGTCCAGACACAATTTATGATTTCAAGTTGATTATTTATTTATTTATATATATATATATATCCCACTATGTCCCATACTTTATCCCTACGAAATCCCCATGGCCCAATGGCATTGTTTAATGCCTATCCAATTCGCGGCTGTTTGTTCACCACTGAAACATACCTGGTAATCTTTAAGCATATCCCATAGTATAACCCCATGAAATCTCACATGATATTCCATGATATTCCCATCTACTCCCCAAAATTTCACCATATCCCACTGCCAACATCATGGCTACCAGCGGCTACATAAAATTTCACCTTCAGTTGCATAAACTTCAAGATGCCGTCGCCAATGACCTCAACGGCAGCTTCGTCTTAGGCAGTTCTTTGAGAATCTTCACATTTTTTGGAAGGATCAAAGATTCTTTAAGAAAATGCAAACATAGTAACATAACTACTAATCATGTGGTTGGGAACTCTACTGGTAGCTCCAACTGGCTCCCCATTTAAAAGCGATAACCATTGCATGAATCATACAGTTTTGGCCCTTTACCACTTGTACGTCAGTTATAAGTGAAAAAAAAACGATGGAATGTCATCACCCCATCACCATAACCATAGAAATAACTAGTAAATTGCACTGTAAAGATCTTATCCCAACACGGCACTGGCCAATCTTGGCCTGGCCGGTCTTCCCGGTCTTCCTCTCGCCAATCCAAGGGACGCAAACGATGGACGAATCGGTTGGGTTGAAGGAGCACTCGCGGATCAGCGAATTCTGCGGGTTGGAGACCTGTTGGTGAAATTATTGGTGACTGCCAAAAGAAAATGGCTGGTTGGTGGTTTGAACCATCTTGAAATATATGAAAGTCAATGGGAAGGATTATCCCATATATTATGGAAAATAACAAAAATGTTTGAAACCACCAACCAGATGGAATGAACAAATCATGAAAGGCGCTAGTTGAACTTCCGTTCAGAATGTTCCCAGGTTCCCATGGTCAGCACCGCCAACAGCCCCACCAAGCCACTGAGTAGCAACAACAACAACAACAACAACAAAAGTTGTGATTCACAACCCAAACATGGCCGGCTGGCAAATGCCCTAGAAATGGACGTTTCAATCAGAACATTGTCTATAAATGGTGGGTTTTCCAGGCAGCTGTGTTTGATTGCCAGAAGATCATAAATATTTGTTTTAAACAATATATATATAATCATAATATAATCATATATACAGTAATTATATATATATAATTGTATATATATATACTGACGGACACCGAGTTAGAACCTCAAAAATTTTCCAAAATTTGGTCGCCCTACAGTTAGAACCCAAAAATTTTGCACACTTAGAACCTTGGTTTGCAAAAGGTTCTGACTCAGGGGGTAACACCAACCAACTATGAGAACCGCATCATTTTCCTGCACGCATCAAATCTTGTCATTTCAACTTGGCCGCTCTGTTGCGGCAATGCTTGCAAACTCTAATCGCCATTCACTTTGGACAAAATGCGCAGCGTGAGATTCAAAAAAATGGAAAAATCAAATTGTATGTCTTAAACTAAATTTAGCACACACACACAAATATATATATATATAAATAAATAAATAATTTAAAGATACGTTGTTGGATAGATAAAGAGATTTGTCCCGACCCATGGTCCTGGCCAGAGGTTCTTGGTGTGAGCACTTAAAAGGGGCGCACACACACACACACTAGACAAGAATGGATCATTATATGATCCGGCAGGAACTGAATCCTGAAACATGCAAACCAGCCTAGATCGTTAGATTAATAAAGGAGCCATATGAGGTACTTCTCGAAAACGATGTAGGGCATCCAATATTGTCAAACGTAGTTAAAACCAGAGTCCATAGAGTTTTGACCAGCATGTTGAAAATCCAAAATAATGTTTCGGCGATTGTTTCCCAAAAAGACCCAAAGTTCGTCGGCGACATGATCTCGGCGAAAATATGCCAAAAAATCATAATACTGTCGGCGATATGGTTTCGGCGAAAATCTGAGGAAGGTTCTGATGCATGCAATACAGATTGTGGCAACCGTGTAGAGTCGAAACAACGCAGTGTAACAGCTTGGTCAACAGTTCAAACAGAGTTTTGCAGGTACAAGTGGTTGATCAGACCACTCATCCACCGAAATGCCATAGCTTCGTTGGACTGGATAGGCAAATCGGCTCCAGTCCCCCTGCGAATATAAACAGGTTTCCTGTAAAAGTAACACGGCAAGAGTCAAGGAAGTTTTACATCTGTTCAGATGTTACACACACACACCCCGCTTATAGCGGGGTTTGATTTTTTGGAAGACCATCGCAGCAATGTCGACAAAATTAGATACATAAAGCTGTTCCGGAGCTAATGTACATAACTGTATTCAGTCACTAAGAAGGGGGCTCGTCTCAGCTTGAAGTGTTTCGATCGCGTCACGGAAGCTCATGTCCTCAAGCGCTCTCCACGTATCGTTGATTTCCCCAGATGCCATAGCAGCCCTCAAAGTGGTAGAAAGTTGTTGAGCCAAGTCCTGGATCGTCGGGATAAAGCGGGTTACCTCCGTAGGTGCCGTGGTCTCAATGGGAACGTTGTGAAAAGGTTGATGGCCATGTACTAGGGGAATTTCAAAATGATGGCGCCAATAGTCCGCTGTGCGCAGGGACCACTCCCAATTGCCCGAAAGACCATAAAAGTAGTGTTCAGGATCACGACATCTGGAGAGCCCTGACAAGGGGATCTCTTCAATGAATAGCTCCCTGGTGTTGTTGGAGTGGGTAAAGATCTTGAATTGGATCTGGTGAACCACGCGGGAAGAGAAGTGAGCACGATGGGGGTAGTTGTGTGTAGAGCTTGGCTCCGTCGGAAACGGGATATCAGGAGGTGCAAGGCCTGAATATGTATCAGAATGGATCGTAGTTCCAGGGTCAAGAGCTGTACTGTCAGTCGCCAAGGGGCCCGAAGTGGTGTTGGTAGGAGGGTCAGAAACGTCAGAATGACAAAATGCAGCAGCCTGGGTGTCTGGTACTTGAGCAGGGTCAGTAGGAGCAAGTCCACGAGTAGGATTCGAAGGCCAAGCCAAACCCGCAACGGTCGCGTCTCGTTTGTGCTCCATAGGTGAAACGATCGGAAATGTGAGGAATGGTGCAACAAAGGCTGAGGCATCAAAAATTGCGTAAATAAGTCCAGCAAGAACATGAAAACCTAAGAATAACGAAGTCCAGTTCGCAATCAAGTGGTTCAATTGCGACAAAGAAGCCAAAGCTCAAAGACAAATACGGTATAAATCAAAAAGTCCCTTGTGTTGATGAGGTGTCAAGAGAGAGTAGAAAACCCGCAGAATGGTCGTTTTGGCCGGCTAGCGTATCAGGGCAAGATCACACCGGAGCTAATTTTGTAGCATTGCAGACGTAGTACGAAAGGCTGCGTGGTACCCGGAATGAGCAAAGAGGATTCGCGGGAGTTGTACTGCCGAAGTCTCCATTCAGGTCGGTATTCCTCCAAAAGCTGCAAGATCGTCATATCATTGGACACTTGGAATGTATCACCGTCCAGGTCGCAAAAGCGAAACTCCAAATTCGAGGGATCAATTTGGATGTCCCATTGGGACCTCAATCTTTTGGAGATACAGAAGCGAAGTTCGCCAGTTGGGATGAGGCCGGCTTCAACTGGTTCCATCTGACGTGACCAGGTAAACAGAGCCTCAAGTTCGTAGCCACTAACATTTCTAAAATTGGAGCTCGCCATAGCCATGTAGTGTTCACGGTCAGGTTCGCTTCGGTGAGTCAATGCCTGTAGGGGAGAGAAGTCAACCAAGATAAGAACGGGCCTGTTTGGAGGAGGGTTCACATCACCAGGAAGGCCTCGATGTCCAGCAAACCATCCAACGGTTCGTGTACCAAGCGGTGTCTCAATCGTGGATGTAGCGCGATATGGATGGGGCCGAGAAGAATGAGCCATTGCGTCGAATATCAAGTGTCGAGGATAAAGCGAAAAGCCCAAAGCCCAAGCTGCAAAATGGGTTGAAATGACCAAAGAATAAAGCTCAAAGTGTTGGAAAGGGAAGAGAAACGGTGTACCTAGTAAATGGTCACACAAAGAGACGGTAAATCACAGGTCTTTTTTCAAGCCGACAAATGATGTGGTATATTACACACTTGAGTCCGACATATCCATCGGGTCCATATCGTTCGCATCCAGTGGGCCATGTACTTGTTGAGGATGGACGGCGGGGCGAGTGAGATGTACAGTACGTTGTAGTGTTGCCGATGGGGAAGAAGGTGGTGTAGACCGCCAAGGTGGCCAATATAAAGAGGTAGTGGTTCCTTGAGAGTGGTGTTGGGCAGAGCGTCCCCAGCATGACTGCAAAATATGGAGGTGGTCCGGTATCGCTTCGTACGGTTGGGAGACATAGACGTTGGAGTGTTCAGGGTGTGGTAAAACGGGAACTGTAGTTGCCGTAGGGGAGGAGGATGATGATTGAATTGGTACGTCATAGTATCGGCGCCAATGATTAGCTGTGGTACGCACGGTCGCCTGGTCGTTGGTGAGGTGCATGTTCTCCAGAAATGTTTCCACTGGTTTCCACGTTTCAATACCATCAAGTGTCCTTTCCACGATCCAAAGTTCATCTGAACGGTTAGACAAAGGATAGCTCAGCTTCTTGATGAAGACGGAATGGACAGTGGTAGAAGTCGGAATTGTTCGCGCTGCACGAGGAATATAGGATGCCGAGGTAGGATCATCAGGTGGCAGGTGTGAGACAAGGCCATGTATGGATGTAGGTGGTGAACGGTGTGAGACCAATCGAGCAGGATCATCCGTGTTGGAGGTCATCATGTACGATCACAAGAGTATGATAACGAGAAATACTGAACTGAAGCCAAAAAGCCGTGGGGAAGGTCAATGATGAAGGAATAAATAACGAACATCACCAAATGGAAAAAGAGAAATGGATGACACAAAGAAAAATCAGAACCGGGAAGGTGGACATCATAACGAGTGTTTTCCTTTTTTCCTCATAGACGTGAGCCTCGCCGAGATCTATCAAGACGGCTAATCACTCGGCCGCTTTAGTGTATCTGGTGGCCGTGACGAATGGATGCCCACGGGGAATAACTTGAACATGTACAGCAAAGCCTGTGTCTTGTGCATCCGGATGGGGTGTAAGCAGCAACGGTGAACACTCACGGGTCGTGAAGGCATCGAGATGTTGATGAGTTTTCCATCTCGGGTAAAACCAGTTCAAAACATCCAAAAGAGAATGAGGAAGGTCGTCAAGCATCTGAGCTCCTTGATCGGTGTCAATCATCATGTAGAAATCTGACGCTGGTAGGTGTATCGACCAGCGTTGTAGCAACGTGTCGGTGACTACGGTTTTGAGGTCTGAAACGAAATGACTGCGAGCATAGTCCGGGTAGATCACCTTGAACGTCTGGAACAGGCTGTCATAGGTGGCCGTAGGAAGGTTGCCCGCGACCGTGGGGGTCAAGATGTTGTAATAAGGGTTGCGTACGGCCAGTTGTTGCATCGGCTTCAGGTCCAATTGGAAAATAACCGGTCGGTGAGGTGTCGTAGGCGAAGACCGGTTGGGTGGGTGCTGAAGTGACGAAGAGCCCATAGCGGAAGACGATGTTCTGGTTGGAGAGCGTGAGCGTCGTGTAGGTGAGATCCTCTCGTGGGACATAGCTCGCAGTTGGCAATAGCGGTCCAGGTGAATGCGGAGAGACATAATAAATGGCTGGCGGGTTGTGTGATACGACGTGTCAAAATTCAATGGGGCAACCACGCCCATGGTTCTGAAGATTAACGAGAAGAAAAATTCCCAGAAGGAAGGTCAAATGATTGGTAAAGCTGGGATACAGTGCCGCAAGTTCTTTTTTCTTTTTTCGTTGGTTTGCATATGTCGTTGGTCAGCCAAGTTTGTCTTTGATCTTGTTCCACATAGAGCGAACATCGTCCTCAGACTTGCCCATCTTGGTCGAGATCACCTTCCATGAAAATCGAGACTTCTCGTCAGCCTTCAGAGTGCGTAGTTTCTGTTTGTCTTCGGAGGTCCAGAGTGACAGTGGGCTCGAGGAGCGGGATCGGGATTGGTCACGTCGGCGACGACGCTTGGCAGGCGCCTTTGGAGCGGATTTGGCTTTCTGTTTGCGATTCGGCGGTGATGTTCTGGTAGAAAGCTTCGAAGGTGCAGGTAGGACATCAGGTGGCGGAGCGGCAACATGTTGGTGTGGCTCAGGGAGATGGGTTTCCACCAGTTCATCCATAAGTGTCTCTTCCTCCGCCATATCCGGCGATGGGATGGGTGCATTGTCAATGAAGGCGTTGGTCTGGTCCGAGTAATGTGGTCGTAGTCCATCGGGTTGATTCCATACGTCTGTACTGGGAAGAGGAGTAGGTTCAATGTTGGGAATGAGCGTGGGTGGTAGTAGCGCCATTGCTCGGTGTAGTAGAAGGTAAGCATGGTGAACATCATGAAGAAATTGAAGAAACACTGGTTCTTGAATCGGAATTGACGTCGTAGGAGACGAGGAAGCCATGACAATGCGTCGAATATGGGCCAACAAGTAAAGGAAGCCGAGTTTGAGGGTGAGCCAGCTGGAGAAGCACTATTATTCCAAGATCAAATAAATTCTAATATGGTCCGGTGAAACGTTCAGCAAGATGTGAATAGTGAAACGTAAGCGCCAGCAGCAGGACGGTTCAGGATTTTACCACAATGAGGAAACGTGCAAATATTGACGAATCGGCTTGGCGGCAGCGACAAGATCGAGCTCGGTAAAGCCTGCAGATCTGTTGCAATGCGGCAAAACCTCGTGTTCGTTCGTGGGCAGGGTGCGCGCATTTGGCGACCAGAAATAAGCGTGAAACAAAACCCGAAAGTTGGACGGCCAAAGGTGATGCGGAGAATGGCGCCATGACCTGGTTGAAGTCGCGTGGAGGGCTGTAGCGAAGGGCAAAGGGCTCGAACTCAATGCAAAAGCCCAAGAACTCCTGGTCCGGTTCCGTTTCCAAAAGGATAGGATGGCCGTAGAACTCCGGGTGGAGGAAATTGGCGAAGCAGATTTCGTAGTCCCAGCCGGGGTCCGACAAGCACAGTCTGTTGTCCACATAGCGAAGGAGGCGAGCTGTGAGATCCATGTTGCTAAGGGTGGCGCGGTAGGTTCGGTACCAGATTTCTTCAGACAGTGCGACAACCATCATGCACAATGCTGGACTCAGTGGGGAGCCCATAGGGGATCCTCGGATTTGTTCAAAAACCGTAGTGCCAATGGAGAATTGAGTCATTTTCAAAGACATGAGGATGATGCGTTCAATGTCCCGAATGAAGATCTTCCTGGTCACTTCCTGGTCACATTGAGTGTACGACATGTGCGGCCTTTGACTACGTCCCCTGTGTTGTTGCCCGGAGTTGCCTTCACGGAGATGATCTCGTCGGGGTCGGTGTTCATGAGGGTCGAGAGGAACTGCAAGGTCAGTCTCCAGCTCGCGATGAAGCGGTCAGTGTCAATGCTTGTGAAAAAGCCCGCAAGATCTTGGTTGTGTATGCGGGGAGTGGGAAGCGAATCAAAGTCGGTGTCCTTGAGGAGCTTGATGAGATCAAATACATCACCCTTTGCCAGGTTGTGGGGAAACGCTTGGGGTAGAAGGTTGTAGATCAGC
>CAMXCT020002432.1:24375-59999 GCA_947184155.2 Cladocopium goreaui
TGTGAGTGATGTGGTTGTTGAGTGTGTGGTAGTGGGATTGAATAGAACGATGCCAAAGCTCATCAATATGGGACTTTTGTAAGGAAGGAAGTGAGTTCCGGGTAGTCCACGTCCGCAGATCCAGGCGAAGCGATGTCTGGATTTCTTTGGAAGGTGGAAAGATTTTGTTTTGAAGCGAACCAGTCGCAATGGATGTGTGTGGGCCATCCTCGAAATGTAGGTTGTCGCCGTCCAGGACCAGGTGGTGATCGGGTTGGAGAACACGAAGGGCATGAGGTCGCAAGGCATCACATGCACACTTTGGGGTTTCGCCATCAGCCCATTTTGTAGCGGCTTCTTTGTGATTGCACAAGCTATCCATTACCGAGGGGAACTTTGTGAAGACAATCGCCGTAGAAGGGGTCTGCAATGTGGTGTTGTAATGTCGAGTTTGATGGACGTGGGAGGTGAGCAGCCGTCGAAGATCCCGAGTCCAGTTGGGGCATAGTAGCCAAGGCGCACGAAGAGGAACCGGTTTTCTGACTCGTTTGGCTTTCCAGAAGGTCAAAGCTCGGTCAATGGCATTGACGGCGTACGACCTTTGGGGTTCTCCAAGGTTGTTGGCAAGACGTCGGATGAAATAGCAGCCTTGAACTCCAATTTCGTTGGATCGTAATTTCTTCTCCATGTGGAAGCGTCGAACGGAGTTACTGCCCAAATCCTGGATAATCTCCCAAAGTTGTACTCGTCGATGGAAAAGAGGACTATGAAGAGCGTGTCGAACATGATGGGGTGTAGATCGCCAGCGAAGTTTCCGCCACAAGGAAAATGCTCCAAATTGTCGAGAGGCGGAAAAGTTGGTACGTGCAATGAGTCCCTTTCGGCAATTGAAAAACTGGTAAATGAACGGAGTGTTCAGTCGAGGTTGCCACAATTGAATTAAGGCCTGTTCCAAGGCCCAAAAGTTGGATTTATTGGTGTAGATCGGGAAAACAGACCACATCCAGAAATTGTCAAATCTGCACCAAAACCGTAAGGCTACTTCGGCCAGCACGAATTTATGTTGTTGCACTTGCAGAAATTTCCGATAGCGAGAGTGTTCGCGGTCCAAAACAAATGAAGACGTGGAACCAACATAAAACTTGGGTTGAAAATTAGCAATGTGGCAAAAACGAATATACACCGCCTGAGGATGCTTGAAACATTGGAGGGCGACTGACAAGTCATCCCAGGATTTGCAAAAGAAAATACTCTGCATCGGAGTGCCTTTGAGCAAGGCTTGGAGTTTCGGATTGGCCCGTGGATGTAATAACACATATTGGCCCATCAATACCGTTTGGAGCATCCGAAAAGCAAAAAAGACATCAACAGAAGGGGACAGCGTGAAAGGAGTCAATAGTGCAAGAACAAGAATACAGGAATGAGCCACGGCCAAAGTCCGCATAATGTTGGCTGCTTTTGAGCCAGGTGCTTTCAAATAGGCTGCTAGTCAGGATTGCATCAATAACGCCACCGTCATGACCTTGAGGATGACTTCATCCGTGGAAGCCCCCTTGTGCTTGCAGGGGTCGATACCCATGGCCATACCCATGGCCACGCTTGCGCGTTGGATGGTTTTTGAAGCATCATCGGGTTGGTTTTGCCACCATTCATTGACCTTTTCCAAATTCTTCTCCAGGATGTCCTGTTTGGGCTGTGGTAGCTTCAAGGCTTTCAACCACTTGGTGTATTGAGTGTCTGACAATGATGTGGGTTGGTTGTCAACGAGCCAAGTGTTCACGGAGCCAGGGGAGATAAGTAGAGTCGAAGGGTCGAAGGTCGTAGAGGCGGCAGGTTGTCCTTGAAGTGCGCGTCCAATCGGCGTCGTGGCCGGCGTAGAGCCCTGAGGTGCCGTACCCGGTGAAGTAGTGCCGGCCGATTTGACCTTGGCCAGTTCTGCCTCTAGTTCAAGAATGCGTTGTTGGCTCGCCACGTCCGCTGATGGTTGAGTCGGGAGCCAAGATTGGAGAAGTTGAGCAACGTCTTTGGCCATGTTTTGAGTTGCTTCCTTCTGGTTGAGACATTGGCCTGCCGAGCGAGCTCGAAAGGTAGCGAGTTTGTCCAAATCCACATTGCGGGTGCGCAGCTGTGATACCAATTCAGCGACAAATACTGTAGTGCCTATGTTGTCAAAAGGAAGGACGAAGGTTTCTCTTCCGTATGCAACCCGACGAAGCCAGGTATTGTGCAAGCCCTGGTACAAGAACTTCCAGAGTGGGACTTGTAAAGGATCCATCCCTTCAATGTCCTTGTAGCTTGAGAATCTGCTTTGTCGAATTCTGGAGGGAAAGTCCAAACCATTGATCTTGTTGGAGTCGTGGAAGTCGACATCAGGTTTCCAGTTCTCCACTGGTGGGATTTCAATTGGTCTGCATGTATATCCTTCGTTGACCGTGGAACTTGCTCCCGGGGATGACATAGGTCTCGGCGATCTCGGTGTGAAAGGATGGCGTTGAGGTGCAAAATTGGCATTGTTGGGAGGTGTCTGTGAGCACGGAGGCGGTGTAGGCGGAAAAGGTGTCGTAGGTGGAGTCCATGGTGGGCGTGTTGGGAACGATGGAGATGTAGGTGGTGGAGACGGTATTCCGGATGGGTTCCAAAAAGGTCGATGGGTCGTCATTGCGTAGTGCATTGGGCCACGGAACGCAGGTACTGCTTGGTGCCATCCATGTTGATGACGAGGAGGTGTGCGAGAGCGATCCGGCTGGGAAGGAGGAATTCCATTCATATCCGCACTGTATTGGGAGATCAGGTCCTGGGACGCCATGATGTAGAAAGGGTCACGAGATAATAGGTCAAAATGCGCTCGAACTGCCGAATGAAAGCTGCGGAAAATGTCGAGGTGAGACAAGGGTAATGTGTAATTGAAATAGTGTGAGACATAATACGTGGTCCCAGTGTGTGAAACGTAAAGTGAAACCGAATCGGACCAAAGGATCAAAAACATGAGCATGCAGCGATTCACAAACCTTTTGAGGAAGAAGTGGCGTCAATACCGAATGTCGGGAGAAGCATTGTTACTCCAAAATGATCGGGCAGGGCCACTAGGCTCACTGTATCGATGACGTAGAATAGTCGATACTTGTTCCGGTGCTCCTCAAGGGTAAGGAGTTCACCAACGAGATCTGGAGTGGTAGGTCGAGTGTCGAGAACGAGGTCTGCCTTCATGGTGCTGGTCGCGAGAGTGGTCTTCATGGTATGATGAGCGGCGATCTCGGCGGCTGTAGGTTGAATTGTCCCAAGAAGCATTGTCGTGCCAAGATCGGCGAGCATAGTCCCGAGAGCCAGAGGCAGCGGTCTCGCGGTGGCTCGGTGTGTCGCGAGAGTCGTCTGGGGGCGGCTCCGAAGGTTCTGGGACGTCGGCAGAAGGGTCAGGTCGTACTGGACGTGCAGGATCATCAGGAGGTTCCGAAGGTGCATTGGTCTCCGCAGTCTGGTGTGTGATCAAGCCCGGGAAAACCGTGTGTGTGGAGGCAACGTAGCATATAGATGCGGCGCTTGAGTTCATAGCCGTTGCATTGTCTTTGCCCTTGGCGATGCCTGCAAGGTTGCACAAGCGTTGGATTTGGTCATTTCCTCCAGCTAGGGCACGGATGCATTTGGGTGAGCGGCATATGGCCAGTAGGCCTGATGGGTTTTGTCCTTTGCCTATTTTGTAGAGCTGAGAGGTACAGATCTTGACAGCATAGCCGGGTAGGTTGTCGATGTCTGCGATCTCAGAGGACATTCCGAAGAACCCGTAACATGGGTATTGAGTTGGCATGCCGGCTTCGTTTTTTGTCCAAGTTGCCGGGCGAATGCAGTCTTCCGCCAGAATTTTGGCAACTGTTTCCCAACTCGTTTTGTGGTAGATCAGGTAGGTGCCCATGTGTTCGCCACGGTAGATTGGTTTCTTTGGCAATCCTGTGGGTACCGTGATGGTCAGCAGGTTCTCTGGCTCGATGTAGAAGGCCTGTGTTTGCCTCGCAAGGTCGATGTCCAGCAAGTTGGATTGTGCAAAGGCTCTGGCAATGTTCCTGACGGTGGCTTGGCTTGCTTTGATGTAAATACGATGGTTGTTGACGGTACGGTATGGTTGAGCCAGCTGTTCGAACATCGCGTCCACAAATTGGTTGAAGAGCTGCAAGATAGCCGGAGTCAATGATTGGCGTAGGGGAACAACATGGTCGGGGCCAAGCTCAGTCAGGCAACGGACCCTATGGGGGTCATTGGCCGCCTCCACCATTTCATCGAGGTCGATGTCATTCGTGTCAAACTTGGTGATCGAAATTGTATCTGCAACCTCAGAATTTTCACTGTCGCCGTCCGGAACTCGGAAGGACACCGCGCCGAGTGGTGCTGAAGTGTGGGTTGGTGGGTTGGTTGGTGGTTCCGGTAGTGGTGGATCGGCAGGAGAATTGGGTCGAGCAGTGTGGTGGTGGTAGTTGTCGGTGTAGTGGCTTTCGTTCCATGAACCCCAGGTGTCATCAGCATCGGGAGTGGGAATGTAGTTCGGATTGGATGGGTTTGCAGCAGGTCGAAGTACGACTTCACGGCCTCTGGATCGGTGACGAGGTGTCGCGGAGCGTGGGCGTGGGTGAGATCGATGACGTCGAGGAACCACAGGAGAGCGACGTCTTGGCGGTGATCTTCGTCTGTATGGGGATGGGGTTCGGCGGTCCTTGGCGTGTTTCGTGGATGATCGATAACGAGGAAGAGGAGAACGAGGTCGAGCTGCACGTTGAGGAGATTTGCGATGGTGATGGGAATGTACAGAAGGTCGATGGGAACGTGATCTTGGAGTGCTGGATCGTGGTCGGCGTGTTGGTGGTGGTGGAACTTGTGGTTGGTGAGGAGGAGCGATGGCTGGAGCTGGGACAATGCGAAGGTCCTGAACGTCCGGTTCGGTGGGTCTGGCTTTCGGTGCAGGTGGAGGCGTGGCGATCAATGGTGGTGTGGTTGTAGGTGGCGGTGTCGGTGGTGTAGGATTCGGTGGAGGTTCATCATGTTGAAGAAGGAGTTGACGTTGTTCTTGTGCTCGTTGAGAATCCATGATCAATTGTTGCTGAGCTTGAATAAGTCGAACAGATTCAGCAAGTTGTTGTGCAGTGGAACCCAGGGATGCAAGTTCAGGTGGCACGGATGAAGTCGGTGCTGTCGTAGGTGCCGGTGTTGTAGCGTGAGGAGGGGCTTTCGGAGCTGGCCTGCGCGGTCGATCCGGTCGTTTGTCAGAGCGATGCCTGGGAGCTGCCTTGACTGCTGGGGCCCGTGGTGAAGGCTCATTTGGAGGGACCGTCGATGCATCCATCTGTAATGGAGGTTGAATGTGGTGAGGTGGGTATGGAGAACTGGGCAAAGGTGTCGATGTCATAGTCGATGTAGGTGGTGTAGTCGATGTAGGGGATGGAGCCCGAGGGGAAGGCCACGTGGGTGGAGCGGTGGGTGCCATAGGAGATGGAAAAGTCGACGGAGCGGTGTGCACCATAGTTGGTTCAGGGGCCAAAGGCGAAGGCATGGTGGGTACGAGCTGTGGGCCTGGTACCGCATGAGGAGCCGAAGTCAATGAGGTGAACGGCAACGATGTTGGGGTTGATGTAGACGGCATGAGCGACGCTGAGGATGACCATGTAGGATGCAAGGCCGAGGGATGTCCAAATAGACGTGTATTCGGCGTTGATTGCTGCCACGTCGAAGATGGGTTCGCAGGCTGCGGTGGAGCAGGCCATGACGTTGGCGGAGTGTTCCACGGATGCATCGCTCCAGTAGATCAAAACAACAGTGAACAATCACATACAGGATTCAGTCCCTAACAGCCTAAAAAGTCGTGCGATTATTCCCTGCACCGGGACCGTGGTCAAGTCGTGCCGCAATGGCATAAAACAGCTTCCAAGTTCCAACGAATTAAATGCACAATATGTTGCACCTCACCAAATAACCATCAAGAGAAAGAGTCACCACACCTGAAAGTCATGTGCCTGCCTGTTGCAAGTGTCGTAACATGATGCAATGTCGCTGTAAAAGTGCTGCAAAAAACGGAGGTTTCTGGCAATTCAGAACGGCTTCACAGTTGAAGAAACGCATCGGCGAGGAATCCCTGGGACCACAAGATCAGCGGGACAATTTCAAAAGGCTGGAAAAACAGTATGGCCGGCTGTTGCAGTTTACTTAGATGAATTACCAACTTAAAATTCGTAAATTCGGTAGTCCGGACAGTCATCACTCACCCTGAAAAGGGTTGCCTCAATTGGCTCCATGGCACCATGTCGGAGCCACCATGGAAATCACACTAGACAAGAATGGATCATTATATGATCCGGCAGGAACTGAATCCTGAAACATGCAAACCAGCCTAGATCGTTAGATTAATAAAGGAGCCATATGAGGTACTTCTCGAAAACGATGTAGGGCATCCAATATTGTCAAACGTAGTTAAAACCAGAGTCCATAGAGTTTTGACCAGCATGTTGAAAATCCAAAAAAATGTTTCGGCGATTGTTTCCCAAAAAGACCCAAAGTTCGTCGGCGACATGATCTCGGCGAAAATATGCCAAAAAATCATAATACTGTCGGCGATATGGTTTCGGCGAAAATCTGAGGAAGGTTCTGATGCATGCAATACAGATTGTGGCAACCGTGTAGAGTCGAAACAACGCAGTGTAACAGCTTGGTCAACAGTTCAAACAGAGTTTTGCAGGTACAAGTGGTTGATCAGACCACTCATCCACCGAAATGCCATAGCTTCGTTGGACTGGATAGGCAAATCGGCTCCAGTCCCCCTGCGAATATAAACAGGTTTCCTGTAAAAGTAACACGGCAAGAGTCAAGGAAGTTTTACATCTGTTCAGATGTTACACACACACACACGCACATGTGAGTTTGCTCAACACGGGTTCATATACTGAACTATCTATGATACGGTTTGTTGTATACTTGTGAATATATGTAAAAAGGTTCTAAGTGTGAGCACGCGCAAGGGCACAGACATATGTGAGTTTGCACAACATGGGTTCATATACAAGACTATCTGTGATATGATATATGTATATGTGTGTGTATGCAAAGAGGCTCTAAGTGTGAGCGCTCGCAAGGGCACAAACATATGTGAGTTCGCACAACAAGGGTTCATATACAAAACTAATCATGATACGAAATATGTATAGTAATACTTGTCAATATATGTATACAAAGAGGTTCTAAGTGTGAGCACCCGCAATGGCACGTACAAGTGTGAGATTGCACAGCACGGGTTGATATACAAACATATCTGTGATGGTATACTTGTGACATATGTATGTATGCAAAGAGGTTCTAAGTGTGAGCACGGGCAAGGGCACAGACATATGTGAGTTCGCACAACATGGGCTCATATACAAATGAATCTGTGATGTGATTTATTTAGTCTTGTAAGTCCATGCATGTATACAAAGAGGTTCTCAGTGTGAGCACTCGCAAGGGCACAAACAAGTGTGAGAGTGCACAGCACGGGTTGATATACCAACGTATCCGTGATATGATTCTTGATATATTTATACTTGTGAGTATATGTATGTATACAATGACGTTCTAGGTGTGAGCACTCGCAAGGGTGCAAACATATGTCAGCTTGCACAACATGGGTTCATATACAAAAGTATCTGTGATGGAATATATGTATACTTGTGAGCACATGTATGTATGCAAAGAGGTTCTAAGTGCGAGCACTCGCAGGGGCACAGACATATGTGCGCTCGCACAACATGGGTTCACATATAAAAGTATTTGTGATATGATATATGTATATTTCTGAGTATATGCATGTATACAAAGAGGTTCTAACTGTGAGCACTCGCAAGGGCACAAACATATGTGAGTTCGCACAACAAGGGTTCATATACAAAACTATTCATGATACGAAATATGTATACTAATACTTGTGAATATCTGTATGCAAAGAGGTTCTAAGTGTGAGCACTCGCAAGGGCACAAACAAGTGTGAGTGCACAGCACGGGTTGATATACCAACGTATCCGTGATATGATTCTTGATATATGTATACTTGTGAGTATATGTATACAATAATGTTCTAGGTGTGAGCACTCGCAAGGGTACAAACATATGTCAGCTTGCACAACATGGGTTCATATACAAAAGTATCTGTGATGGAATATATGTATACTTGCGAGCACTCGCAAGGGCACAAACATATATGTGAGTTCGCACAACGTGGGTTCATATACAAAACGATACATGATACGATGTATGTATACTAATACTTTTGAATATCTGTATGCAAAGAGGTTCTAAGTGTGAGCACTCGCAAGGGCACAAACAAGTGTGAGTGCACAGCACGGGTTGATATACCAACGTATCCGTGATATGATTCTTGATATATGTATACTTGTGAGTAGATGTATATGTATACAATGACGTTCTAAGTGCGAGCACTCGCAAGGGCACAGACATATGTGAGTTCGCACAACATGGGTTCACATTTAAAAGTATCTGTAATATAAAATATGTATATTTGTGAGTATATCTATGTATACAAAGAGGTTCTAACTGTGAGCACTCGCAAGGGCGCAGACATATGTGAGTTCGCACAACATGGGTTCACATATAAAAGTATTTGTGATATGATATGATATATGTATACTTCTGAGTATATGCATGTATACAACGAGGTTCTAACTGTGAGCACTCGCAAGGGCACAGACATATGTGAGTTCGCACAACATGGGTTCACATATAAAAGTATCTGTAATATAAAATATGTATATTTGTGAGTACTAGGGAGGCCCTTTTGAGCGAAGCCGGTTTTGAGAAGGTTTTCCGGACCCAGAATTGGGTCCGTCGGAGCAAGCTGTATTGTAGATGATTTTGTTCCTTGTTGGGGCAAGCGGGGTGTATATCCGTTGCTTCTTCGAACCCGGTGGAAGTTAGCTTCTTATTATTTGGTTTCGTCTGGTGGCTTGATTGTTTGCTGCTAAAAGAAGGCCCATCAGCCTTTTGCAGCGTTAGGTGATTGCTTGAGGTGTTTCTTGTTGTTGCAGAGTTTGCGGGGTTTTCGCGCAGGTGGCCGGCTTCCATTTGGATGATTGTATTGAATACTTTACTGCCCCTTGTTGGCCCCCCTTGCCCCCTCTAGACTCCTACCGAAGTTTTCAGCCCGGACAGAAGATGAATCATGATCTTTCAGTCAATCCCGTTATTAATTAATAGTATAAATTTAAAACGGGATGGAGTAAGAATCTGCTTAGGGAAAGATGTGGGAAGGTGAAGTATCGAAGGCTTTCTTACTCCGTCATCGTTTCGATATCGTGTCAATTCCATTGGGTAATTGAATTGCAACATAGCACCGAGTAGCGGAGTAGCGCGGAGTAGCGAAGGATTGGTGTATACATCAGGAGGAGGAAAGTCTTTCCCCGTTTAGCGTCTTATAAGCATTATGATTCATGATCTTCAGCCGCGGATTAATTATCCTCATTTCGCGTGGCCTGCGTGGCGGATCGTATTTCAAGTCGGAATAAAGTAAAATTCTTTTAAAGCAAACCAGCTGATCCGCGATCCGCCATGTGATTCATATGAGACCTGTCAGGAGTCTAAGGGGAGAGGGTTGCTGCAGCTAGTCAAGAGGAAAAACTTTTGTCCTGGTGTTGTATGTTGCCTGGGTCGTGCTGTGTCGCAATCGCCACATTGGAGCCAGTGAACGGAGACAGCTGATACCACATGTGCGCTTTCAGGTTCCATTTTTGGGGCCGGAAAGTCAATTGAAATCAGGCTTCGCATGTGCGGGCCTCCTCTGTTCCAAATCTATATGCTTTTTGCTTAAATAAACGCAGTTGTATTTTTGTTCGGACGGGTCGGCCTTTGCTGTTGATTTTGCGATTTTGCGGTCTCATTTTTGGTACCGCCAGACGGTCCCAAAAATGGGACCGTGAAAATGCTTTTCTTTTGTTCTTTTACTAAGCTGTGCATGCGGTCCCAAAAATGGGACCGCCAGGCGGTCCCATTTTTGGGACCGTGTTTAGGTTCATTTTTGTAAAGTTTTTTGCATCAGGGTTGCAGAAGCGCAATGTTTTGGTGTCAACAGAAACTTTGTGGCTTATGGCGACCGGAAAGGCAACTAGGGAGGCCCTTTTGAGCGAAGCCGGTTTTGAGAAGGTTTTCCGGACCCAGAATTGGGTCCGTCGGAGCAAGCTGTTTTGTAGATGATTTTGTTTCTTGTTGGGGAGCGGGGTGCACATCCGTTGCTGCTTGAACCCGGTGGAAGTTAGCTTCTTATTATTTGGTTTCGTCTGGTGGCTTGATTGTTTGCTGCTAAAAAGAAGGCCCATCAGCATTTTGCAGCGTTAGGTGATTGCTTGAGGTGTTTCTTGTTGTTGCGGAGTTTGCGGGTTTTCGCGCAGGTGGCCGGCTTCCATTTGGATGATTGTATGGAATACTTTACTGCCCCTTGTTGGCCCCCCTTGCCCCCTCTAGACTCCTACCGAAGTTTTCAGCCCGGACAGAAGATGAATCATGATCTTTCAGTCAATCCCGTTATTAATTAATAGTATAAATTTGAAACGGGATGGAGTAAGAATCTGCTTAGGGAAAGATGTGGGAAGGTGAAGTATCGAAGGCTTTCTTACTCCGTCATCGTTTCGATATCGTGTCAATTCCATTGGGTAATTGAATTGCAACATAGCACCGAGTAGCGGAGTAGCGCGGAGTAGCGAAGGATTGGTGTATACATCAGGAGGAGGAAAGTCTTTCCCCGTTTAGCGTCTTATAAGCATTATGATTCATGATCTTCAGCCGCGGATTAATTATCCTCATTTCGCGTGGCCTGCGTGGCGGATCGTATTTCAAGTCGGAATAAAGTAAAATTCTTTCAAAGCAAACCAGCTGATCTGCGATCCGCCATGTGATTCATATGAGACCTGTCAGGAGTCTAAGGGGATAGGGTTGCTGCAGCTAGTCAAGAGGAAAAACTTTTGTCCTGGTGTTGTATGTTGCCTGGGTCGTGCTGTATCGCAATCGCCACATTGGAGCCAGTGAACGGAGACAGCTGATACCACATGTGCGCTTTCAGGTTCCATTTTTGGGGCCGGAAAGTCAATTGAAATCAGGCTTCGCATGTGCGGGCCTCCTCTGTATATCTATGTATACAAAGAGGTTCTAACTGTGAGCACTCGCAAGGGCGCAGACATATGTGAGTTCGCACTGTTCGCACAACACGGAGTCATACACAAAAGTATCTGTAAGATGAAAAATGTATATTTGTGAGCATATGTATGTATTCAAAGAGGGTCTAACTGTGAGCACTCGCAAGGGCACAGACGTTCGCACAACACGGAGTCATACACAAAAGTATTTGTAATATGAAATATGTATATTTGTGAGTATATCTATATATATGTATACAAAGAGGTTCTAAGTGTGAGCACTCGCCTCAAAGTGTGCACTGGCAAGGGCAGAGACATATGTGATTTGGCACAACTTGAGTTCATATACAAAAAGTATTTATCATACGATATGATATATGTATACTTGTGGATATATGTATGCATACAAAGAGGTTCTAAGTGTGTGGGTTCGCGAGGGCAGAGACATATGTGAGTTTGCACAACATCGGTTCATATACAAGAGTAGCGATAATATTATACATGATTATATAAGTATACTTGTGAATATATGTATGCTTACAAGGGGTTCTAACTGTGAGTGTGTACAAGGGCAGGAGCATATGTGGTATATGAAATGTGGGGTTCTAACTGCGGTTAATTTTAGCGCTTCTAACTCATGTGAGTAAGAACCCGGCCAGATGTACGAAGTCCGTTTTTTTTTCCAAAATAGGTTCTAACTCGGTGTCCGTCACTATATATATATATAATTATATATATATTTATTCATAATCTCTGCAATTGGTGTTTCAGTCAGCCAAAAAATGAAAAAAAACGCGCCGCGCCTTGATGGAGGCCATGACTCGCTGCTTGTCCCAAACCCAGTACAGCAGGCTCCAGTCGTGCTTCGCCTGGGTTTCTTCGCAAGGTCGCGAAAACATGGCTACCCACAGGACATCCCCGATCAAAAAATGGGAAAACATAGAGAAAAATGGAGAAAATCCATAGGAACATGTGGGAAATCTCCGAAATATAGGATTGAATGGGAAAATCAAGTATGAATATCATTGAATATCTATAAATGGTGGATTTTCCAGTGAGCCATGTTGGATTACCGGAGGCCATGTTTTACATCCTGGTTGGCTAAGGAGGTTCCCAGTTCTTTTTGGGCACAACATGGCACCATCCGCGGAATTCCGCTTGGACCCGGATGAAACAAATCAAAACATGCTGAGCTCCAACAGATGTTGATGGTAGTAGTGGTAGCCAGTATTCAACGGATTGGCTTAAGGGAAAATCTACAGGAAACCATCAGAAACCATCGATTTTCCCATGACATATGGGGGTTTCCTGTAGTTTTTCCCAGTGAAAACCAATCCATTCAAGTATAAGCAAATTGAAAGACATGACTGGTCAATAGTCTCAATCCCATAACCGCTAGGCCATGGGTCACAACTTCAAGGGCCAAGCGACACTGGGAGATCTTCCTGTCTGCGTGATGAGATACTTGCTATCCTTGGTGCGGACCAAAAGGGGTGCTACGACTTAGGTCACCTTCAGCATCTGGGGAGATACCTCGCTAGCTGAGTGGTCCATTCTGTTGAACAATGGATGACTTTTCCATTCGGCTTCAAACATCTTGAATCACCCGGTTTTTTTGATGATCATATCTCCCCTTCTTATTTAAGTTGCATCTCACTAAATTGATGGTATGATTCTTGTTTGTTGGTAAAACAAAAAAAACGTTCAATTCGACATTGTTTGAATCTTAGAAAATCAACATGGTTGCAATCAAAATTGATCGCTAGATCCTGATATCCTTACAGGTTAAATGGGTATTCTTGTTGGTTGAACACCAAAATTTCCTGGTGCATTCCACATGTCTCACGGTTAAACCGCTTAAACCCATCATTGTCATCATGTGTATTGTGTAGAAGAGAGTGATGTATCAATAGGTATAGTCTAAGCTACTATTAACGCGTGCATTAACCAAATTATATAAAGAATAATTCATTCAAGTTAACACTAATAAACATGTGCGTTGATCTTAAGTTAGTTGGGTCAAGTTGAAATCACGATTTTGAACCTCGGTTGATCATATTTAAACCATCCAATGGTACATTTGCACTATATTTCATCATATCAACATTCATTAATCATATATCATCATTATGATACATTCTTAGTTAATTCAAATAATCCAATATATCACATCATTATATCATTATGTTGATACATTCTTAGTTAATTCAACCACCGTTCACCATCATAATAGTCCAATCAAATGAACTAAGACGAATGGAACTTATTAAACAAATACCAAATACCAAATTCAGTATTCTTAGTTCACCATAGTAATAGATATGTCCTAAATGATGGTCCCCCTAAATCATCTATTTCACTAGGATTTTCCATTATAAACAATCCATCCCTTTGGGGGTACCTCCATGACTTAGGAAACTCTAGACTTAGATATAGGTGGTATGTTTACCATTCCCAGTCATGGCTGGTTTATGACATTGTTTTACCCATATGGATATATTTCCTGCTTGGTGGTTTCAACCCCTCTGAAAAATATGAAAGTCAGATTGGATCATCATCCCAACTATTGGGGAAAAAAACATGTTCTTGGGATGGTTATTCCCAATATATGGAAAGTCATAAAAACCATGTTCCAAACCACCAACCAGACATAGACATTTCCTACTACCAGGCTACCTCCGGCAGCCATGGTTTCACTCGTCCCGAGGCTCCGCCGAAAAGGCCACGCAGAGGAACTCCGGCGCGTCGGACTCGGGCCACGAGAGGGTCTTCCGCTTCCTGAAACGGTGACCGCGAGGACTGCGGGAAAACCATGGGGAACATATGGCAGTTTCATCCAGATAACATGGGGAACATATATGAAAATATGGATAATATGGCAGTTTCCAGATACAAATGGGGATTTAAGATGATTTAAGCAGATTTCACCAGAAGAGAGATTTGAATAGATTTGACATGATGTAAGTAACCATGAAGAATGGTAGGATTTTACAAGCAAAACCAAGGTGCAACCATGCTTTCCTGTATCTGAAACACAATATCCCAGTGACTGCTGACTCCACTGTAAACATATAGACTGTAGTGTTAACAACCAGCATAAACATCAAGGCCGTAGGCTACGGGAATCGTTTAAAGCAGTAAACCAGCTTTGCAAACGGCTCTGGAAATGCATGGCGCAGCAGCTTGCTTGGGAGCCAAGATATTTTGAAGGGCCTGAAGTCAAGTGAATTTCCAAAAGAGCTTGGTACCACCTTTGTCGAGTTGAATGGAACATCTTGGGAAATCCTCCGCTGTTTCAACATGTCTGGATGTGTACCAAAGATCCGGACCTCCTGTAGGTAAACACATTGAAATAATTTTAGCAAGGGAATTCCCTCCCAATCCCCTCTCCCGTGGGTTTTGCACACATCCTTTGCTGGGCTGCCGATGCACAATGAGGTAATTCCAGACGGCAGCGGATGAGCCTTTCATCGCATAAAAAGGAGCTATTGATCATCCCGGGGTCCAGGGCTAAAAACCTCCACACAGCAACCAAAATCGCTGCATTGCTTGTTTCATCTCTCGCGCCCTGCGCCCAGCCCGTGGTGTGAAAGCTGTGAAGCTGATCAAATTTGATCACCTCTCGGACGGCTGTTCAATCCTTCTCCTTCAGTGTCTTGGGATCTGTGCTCCATTGCTCCCTGAACACCAACAGCCAAAGACATCGCAAGAGAAACAAACCTCCTGCCATCACGTAGCCAAACATGGCAGACAAATCGAGAATTCCATGGTCCAAGAAGAAGGAAGAGAACACCAGGAGGTGTAGAAGGTCCCCTGCCCCGGCAGCCATCAGGAAGCACGCACATGCCTTAGGTGATCCCCATGTCAGGACCGAGATCTCAATCAGACCCAAAACGATGATCATATAGGCCCATGACCTTGCCAATAATAGCACCACAGGATGTTCCAACACTGGGTCCTGAGCAAAGGCGGGCACGTAAGTCTTCAGAAATGCCTTGCTGTCAAGCATAACCCACAGTTGAATGCAGATGTTGACGACGATGCCTTCCACATAAACGAACGCAAGTCGCCAGAACCCCTGGAGGCCCATCGAAAACAAAGAATGATCAACGCAAATGCGTGGCCTGATCCCAAATGGCTGCGGCCCATTAACTGGGCGTTTTATGTTTTTAACTGCACAGCAAATGGTTATGATATGCTACAAAAACTGGCGTTTACCAGCTGTTGTTTACACATTTATACATGTTTTAAACTTTATACTATAGCTATCGTTGGCTTGATGACTGGCTCCTTACTAAGTTACTATTAAAACACATACCTTTGAGATCCAGTAATCCAACATGGCAATGGAAGATGATATTGTCATTACCTCAGGGGAATTTCAAGACCATATCGTTATTTTAAGCGTTGACTGGTTCTCAAAAACCACCTCCCCACGGCATCCCTGCAAAGTACCAAGGGTCTTGGCTGTAACCAAGTCGAAGATGGTGCAGATGGCGCCTTCGTAGCACTTCTCGGCGACCGCGAGGTATCTCTTGGTACCTGGACGGCGGAATTCAACTGACGACTGGGTGGAAGCCACTGGGCGAATGAAATTCTGAAACTATGGAGATATGGGAGATTATGGGAGATATGAATATTGACATATTTTGAGAGGTCAATAAGTTAATTTTGAGATATGAACATCAGCTAGCGATCAGCCAGTATCTGCATGTGAAGTATCAATCTTCGGAATGTGCATATGTTTCTATCATTCACCCATCCACATGTTCACAATAGCACACCATCTCACCCAGTCAATGGATTGGTTTCGTTGGGAAAATCTTCACCGGAAACCATAGCTATTATGGGGCTTTCAACCGTAATTTTTCCAGTGAAAACCAATCCATCTCACCCAGTCCCTGCAGCAAGGCTACTATTCACGGCCATGCAGGTCAGACCTTGCCCGTCTTCATGTCCTGAGACGCACTGCCCGGCCCCATCGAAGTGGAAAGAAGAATGCATCTTAGTTTCTGCATACAAAAATAATAAAAGAACATATCATAGAATATATATATATATATTATATTATATATATGGTATATATTATATATTGGAGTTATCTAAACATATCCGAACACAGTATATATTCTCCTTCATTTCTCTTTTTGGCCCAAAGAAAGATCCCCTTCCGCTTTCGGTCCTTGGAAGATCTTCTGCTGTTTCTGATCCGCCTGCCACAAGACCGCGTTGGTCCCTGCAGGATAAATGATCTGCGTCTCCTGCGCTGAACTCTTGGGTGATGTACTGGGCCACACTGGATGCCTTTGGTGGCTGCAAAAAAAAATCTGGGAAACCAATATGTTGTTCCAATATGTTGTTCCAATAATGTTCCAGTAAAAACCGTATTCAATGTCATACAATGACTGGTGCCATTGTGATTGGAAGCCACAAAAAATATCTCGAAGTATACGGGTTTGTCTGAAAATAGGCCCCCAACATCCTGTGTTCCGAACTTTTTTTTCCATTCAAATGGTTTTTTCGGGCAAAAAGCAAACCATTTTTGCACCTGGTTGGTGGTTGACCTACCCCTCTGAAAAATGATGGACTTCTTCAGTTGGGATGATGACATTTCCAATATATCCCATGACGGATCCGGCTGGTGCTGGTATATATGCAAACATAAATGGGGTATATTGATGGGATCCATGTTACCATATATAGCAGCACCATGGATCCTATGGGTATGGAAAGTCATAAAAATCCATGGTTCCAAACCACCAGGCACCCACGTGACATGATGCCCAAGGATGGAACGCCTGTGTTCACGTGTTCATTAAATAAATAATAAACACTAGTAATAACAATAATCATATATAACGATACTACTACTACTACTACCACTACCAATAATAATAATGATGATAATAATAACAATACTAATAATAATGAAAATAATAATGATAATATAATATTAATATATACAGCATATATCTTATGTATTTCTTGATTAGGTGAAACACATTATGGTCCTCCAGAATAGATCAGAAATCACAGGTCTCCCATCCGTGACTCCTCGGCATAGTGCACGTTGTTCTTGACATCTGGCCTTGCAAGATCAACGAGGACACGACATAGGTGCCATGAACCAACGTGCCACGTATCAATTGATATTATACTGGTTGGTGGTTTTAACATGTTTTAACCACCTTGAAAAATATGAAGGTCAATGGGAAGGATGACATCCCATATATCATGGAAAATAAAAAATGTTTGAAACCACCAACCAGTATGTATGTGTGTGTGTATATATATATTGAGAGAGAGAGAGTATTAATTATAGAGCCCTTCCACCCACCCAACCGGGCCCAACCCTCCAGCGCCCAGCGAAAAAACCGAGCAACTTGAGACCGAAGACGTGTCGATGCACCAGAGACAGGGCAGGGCCATGGCCATCCCTTTCCTCCATGGCAGCGCGCGCCCCGCGCGGGCGCGTTGGCCCTACAGGGCCCCCGGACTCGTAAGAGCTGAACAGGAACAGCGACAAGGAGAAATTTCAGGTGCAGGAGATAGGATGTACGGCAAAATAATGATAGTTGTGCATGATGGTTCATGGGCATTCCCACAATTCATTATGAGAAGTATAGAATCCCTTATAATCATCCAAGTGGGTTATAACTCTCTTACCAAGTGCGATGAGGCACCAAGTAGGGTCTGGGTTTGTGAAACTGCTCACCAGTATTTTTGGAAAAGGAATTTTTCTCTTTTGAATCTACATCCACTGAGGACTTGTTGGAAGATTCTGCAAAACCATGGCCATAACCATAGCAGCTCTTAGTCCTCAAATGTCCTCAATCAATTACCCTCCAGTAGACTTACATTGCTATGGATAATGGACACTTTAGAGATTTATAGATGATTTACCTATTAAACATGATAGTGATTTCCCATAGCTATGTTAGTTTACCAGAGGGTATCACTGAATTGCTTCTAAATCGAAAGCAGTGTGTCAAGATGCTCCAAAACTTGGCCCCATTCGCTAACAGCTAACACCAAGCTTGATGGATGTCTTGGGAATTGAACGCATCTTTCCAATGTATCCAGATTCTCAAGTTCCCAAGGTCTCAAACCCAAGCTGGTTGGTGGTTGACCCTACCCCTCTGAAAAATATTATATAGTCAGTTGGGATGATGACATTCCCAATATATGGAAAAATAAAATTCATGTTCCAAACCACCAACCAGCAAGAAACCTTCAAGTTGTGAGCAGAAACCAATATCCAATTAGGTCCTAGACGGATCCTGTTTCAGCGGGCGGCCGCGGCTGGACACACCTCTGAAGACAAGAGCCAAGGCGTCCTCGAAGCCATCCCTAATCCCTCCCGCTGAGAGCGAGCTATCTGCTATGGCAATGCCCATGTGACCAGTCGACCCCCATTGTATCATGTTGTGTCAAAAAAATGCCGAAACCAGGGACAAAGTCAGGGACTCTTCCGCGACTGGTGTTTTACTATATCGTGGAGTCTTCAGTGGGTGATACAACTGTCAGCAGCATATCATTCACAAGAAATTCACCGTCCTTGGATTGCTTCTCTTCACCTGCGCCGGGAATCTCCGGGGATCCTCGTGACCATTTTGGGCTTGGTGAATGGATCATGTCAACCACCTTCCCTTCGTGCTGTGCCCAAACCTGGTGGAAGATACAGTGCCTGTAAGGATTCACATGATCATGAGGATCATTTAAAAGTTCATGATTCATACGATTTTTGCACCAACAGTTGTCTGCCACTTAAATGAAAAATCCAGGATCCAGAGGAATATTAATTGAAGACCAGATGATTGGATCGTCATCCCAGTCCCCATTCCGGAGAAGCCCGAAAGATCGCTGTAGTGACCCATTCAGCTATCATCAAGGAACATATGATTGATCAGAAACTCACCTTTGCCCGTCATCATGTGTCATCCCTTCTAGAAACCTAAGCTGACTGACATTCAACCATTTTTGCAGGTGATTTACCCATTGAACCAAATTAACATAGATCAAAATGATTGAATGTAAGGTTGTCCATTTGCCATTGTTGCTTTTATACATAAATTCAACATCTATCAAATCTATTTCAACATGTATTTCTTCAAATCTTCAAGTCCTACTTGACCATTTGCAGCCTTCTTTTCGAGCTCTTTCTGTTGGCTCAGCGCTTGGACACCTCAGTGCGCGCGGTCAACGAAGAGCCTGGTGAGGGATTCTCAGTGTCTATTGGATCAAAAGGCTTTTGAAGAAATTCCTAATAGCCTGAGAATCAATGGTCTGTTGGTTGATGTTGCTGCTCAATCCTTATGAATTCTGAACCACCAACCATCAACCAACACCAACCAACTACGTTACTTTTCTCCCGAGTCTTGAGCACTGTGACAAGTTGTGAATCTGCTGGATCAGTGCAGATTCAATCCAGCAGATAGAGTGCCATCGAGTCCAACGATTCCATCGTGTAGGTGGTTCATCCCAGTAAGTGGGCTATAACCCTCGTTATGGTTGTGGAGATTGCCCCTACTTATCCATTTATAGATATTAACAAATTAGCTCCAAGTATAAACTCTCCGAAGTCCGAAACATTTCGCAACATAACTTGCAGTCCAGGCCGTGTTCAGTCGACAGGTCAAACTAGACCCACAATCTACACCTTTGTGGTCACTCTGAGAATCTCGGGATATGGCCAGACGTTTCTCTGGGATACCCCTGTGGCAATCTGGCAGCGGACAAGATTATTCACTCTCCGTTTCCAGAGATTTCTACCGCCTGACTGTTTTCCGCAGATTTCAAGTCACAACCCCAGCAGAAAAATGACCCGAATCGGTGCAGGTGTTTTTTTGCCAGAGATCATGGCTACCATCGAACTCCTTCGGTCTTAGACCGTGTGTTCAGAATTCTACGCAGTGACCATTGTTTTACTTACTCCTTATCACTACTTGTGTTCACCCACCGAGTTGCCTGCCGAAATACAGTAGTTTCGGCTGCAAATAATTATATAATAATTCTGCAAGAATCTATATCCCTGGATAAATCAATAAATCTATCAATAACGTTCAATAACCATCTATAGTAGATATCTATTTCAACAAATCCCTATCTTCCTGCTGGGATTCCCCAACGGTCCGTGCCGCCAGCCGCTCGAGCTACGCTCAACTCGCCCGCCTGGGCATTCCAACGGTAATAAGCATGTTATGGGGTACATGTATATAATATAATATTTATATACATGATATATACATATATATATATGTATATATATATATATATATATCATATAGATGGATTATACAAGGTGCATAAATCATAGAATATTTATGTACGTATACAATATGTATATATATATATATTACACAATGTATTTAACATACAATACATGTATACAATATACATATATATATATATTTGTATGTATATTACATCCGATATTTTTTTCATTATTATACATACAATTTTAAATATACTATTACATACCTCAATCTTCCTCATGTGTCGTTTTTCTGCCCCTCTGCTTTTTGACTCTGATTTCAGCCCCTCTGGGCAGTTTCAGCCCCTTAGAAATATTTCTGCCCCTTTGGTTTCCTGGAAGTTGCCAATCAAGAAAGATTTGCACACCAACACTCTGGTTCAGAAAAATCAATGATTTTACTTCATTTGTTTTGAAATCAGGCTACTCATGACTTTTGAGCTGCCCACGTATTTTTTTGTGCTTTTGATTTTTTGTGGGGTAAATCAGGCTACTCATGACTTTTGAGTTGCTCATGTTTTTTTTTCTGGTTACTCATGACTCTTAGGCTGCCCATGATTTCTTGTAATTAGTTAGTTATCATTTGTTTAAAATAAGGCTACTCATGACTTTTGGGTTGTTCATGCTTTTATCTTTCATTTGTTGCTCATGACTTTTTAGTGTGTTTTTCTTAATAAAGGTTACTCATGATTTTTGAGCTGCTCATGTGTTTATTTGTTACTCATGATTTATTAGCTGCTCATGACTGCGTCGGGTTACTAATTGTTTTTTTTTGTTTAATAGGCTACTCGTGACTTTTGTGTTTCTTATGACTTTTGTTTTCGTTGCTCATGATTTTTTCTTATCTTTTGAAAGGCTACTTATGACTTTTGAGCTGCTCATGTTTTCTTCTCGGTTACTCATGACTTTCTGGCTGATCATGATTTTTTTTGTAGTTCTGTTTTTTGTTTTTTTAATGAGGCTATTCATGACTTTTGGGTCACTCATGTTCTTGTAAATTGGCTACTCATGACTTTTGAGATTCTCATGATTTTTGTTTTTGTTGCTCGTGTTTTCTTTTTTTACTGTACCCATGACTTTTGAGTTTCTCATGTTTTTATATCCTGCTCATGTGTTTTTTTGACTCGGGCTGCTCATGACTTTTGAGTTTTTCATGTTGTCATTTGTTGCTCATGAGTTTTTGTTTTTTAAAGAAATCTGCTTACTCATGACTTTTAAGTTTGTCATGTTTTTATTTCCTGCTCACATTTTTTTTTGGCAAGGCTACTCATGCCTTTTGAGTTTCTCATGTTGTCAGTTGTTGCTCATGAGTTTTATGTTTTTATCTATAAAGGTTACTCATGACTTTTGAGTTTCTCATGTTTTTGTTTCCTGCTCACTTTTTTGAATAAGGCTACTCATGCGCGTTTTTTTTTTGATAGTAAGGCTACTCATGCCTTTTGAGTTTCTCATGTTGTCATTTGTTGCTCATGAGTTGTTTTTTTTCATGAAGGCTGCTCATGATTTTTGAGTTTCTCATGTTTTTATTTCCTGTTCATTTTTTAAATAGGCTACTCATTTTTTTAGCAAGGCTACTCATGCCTTTTGGATTTCTCATGGTGTCATTTGTTGCTCGTGAGTTTTTAGTTGTTTGCTTTGTGGTTTTTTTTTAATTGGCTAGTCATGACTTTTGAGATTCTCATGATCATTGTTTTTTGTCGCTCATGAGTTTTTATGTTTTTTTTCCTAAATGAAGGCTTCTCATGACTGTTGAGTTTCTCATGTTCTAATCTCATGTGTTTTGTTTTTTTTTTTAGTAGGGCTTCTCATGACTTTTGAACTTCTCATGTTGTCATTTGTTGCTCATGAGTTTTTAGTTTTTCAATTGGCTACTCATGATTTTTGAGTTGCTCATGTGCTTTTTGTTACTCATGATTTTTTTTAGCTGTTCATGTTTTTTTGGGTTACTCATGTTTTTTGCCTTTAATAGGCTACTCATGACTTTTGAGCTGCTTATGATTTTGTGCGGGTTTCTCATGTATTTTTTTTTTAATCTTCATGACTTGTGGGTTTCTGATTATTTTATTTGTTGCTCATGACTTTTTATGTTTATTTCTTTTCTAAAGGCTGCTCATCAATCACTTTTGAGCTATTCATGGCTTTGGATCCCATGACCGGGTATTTCCGCCCCTTAGACGGGTATTTCCGCCCCTTAGACGGGTATTTCCGCCCCTTAGATTTTGCTCATGCATGAACAAATTGATTCTGCACTCATGAGCAGCTGCTCATGCACGAGTACCCCTATATGAGCAGCTGCTCATGAGTGTCATTTCTTTTGCACATGAGGCACATGAGTAGCTGTTCATGAGTATGATGGTTTTCTGAGTAAGGCTACTCACGCCTTTTGAGTTTCTCATGTTGTCATTTGTTGCTCGTGAACTTTTATGTTTTTTTTAGGCTACTCATGACTTTTGAGTTTCTCATGTTTTTTTTTATTTCCTGCTCATGTTTTCTTCTTTTTTAATAAGGCTACTCATGTGTTTTTTTTTAGTACGGCTACTCATGCCTTTTGAATTTCTCATGTTGTCATTTGTTGCTCATGAGTTTGTAGTTTTTTCTTTTAATAAAGGCTACTCATGACTTTTGAGCTTCTCATTTTTTCTATTTCCTGCTCATGTGTGTTTTGCAGTAAGGCTACTCATGCCTTTTGAGTTTCCCATGTTGTCATTTGTTGCTCATGAGTTTTTATGTGTTTTTTGTCAAAGAGGCTACTCATGACTTTTGAGTTTCTCAAGGTTTGATTTCCTGCTCATGTGTTTTTTTGTTTTTTTAGTAAGGCTACTCATGCCTTTTGAATTTCTCATGTTGTTAATTGGTTCTCAAAAGTTTTTAGTTTTTTTTTTTGATAAAGGCTACTCATAACTTTCGAGATTCTCATGATTTTTGTTTTTGTTGCTCATGATTTGTTTTTTTCAAGGCTACTCATGACTTTTGAGTTTCTCATGTGTTTATTCCCTGCTCATTTTTTTGGTGGTTTTAGCAAGGATACTCATGACTGTTGCATTTCTCATGTTGTCATTTGTTGCTCATGAGTTTTTAGTGTGTGTTTTTTTAATTGGCTACTCATGATTTTTGAGCTGCTCATGTGCTTTTTGTTACTCATGATGTTTTTTTTAGCTGTTCATGATTTTTTGGGTTATATACTCATGTGTTTTTGCCTTTAATAGGCCACTCATGACTTTTGAGCTGCTCATGATTTTTTTTTGGTTACTCATGAGTGCTTTTTTGCACATGAGTAGCTGCTCATGCATGAGTACCCCTATACGGGCAACTCCTCATGAGTGTTTTTTTTGCACATGAGGAGCTGCTTATGCATGAGTACCCCTCTTTATGAGCAGCCGCTCATGAGTGTTTTTGCACATGAGCAGCTGCTTATGCATGAGTACCCCTCTGAGCAGCTTCTCATGAGTGCCTTTTTTTCACATGAGTAGCTGCTCATGCATGGGTGCCCCTATATGAGCAACTGCTCATGATGTTTTGTTTGCACATGAGTAGTTGTTCATGCATGATTAGCCCTATAAAGTAGCAATTGCTCATGAATGAATGACCCTGAAGCTACCAATGAATGAATGCCCAAATCTTGCTCACGCAGTAATACCCCAACCTCTAACAAAACCACCGGTTTAAAACTATATAGTGTTTCTGGGTATAAAAGCTGTTTATGACTGAATACTGATTCTGCTTTCTGCATTTAACGCATGAATACTCCAAATTCGAATGCCCCAGGAAGTACTTAATTATCAGACTTTTGCGCTTGGCAGCAGTTTATACTATGATGCCATATGATACCTAAATTCTGGTCACACCCTGTGGAGTCTTCTGGTGCCCCTGATGTGTTCATGAGGAAAATTTCAAATTGAACCTTTACTTAGCAACTTGATCAAAACCAAGTTTAATTGGCAGAGGATACATCCCAGCCACCCATGATCAGGATTGCTACATTTTGCTGTTCAAGACCTGAGTATGGAGTGATCCAATTTGTCCCAATTACATCTTATCTGGATGCCAACATGGTCAAAACCATGAACACAATGATTTCAGCCCCTGTGAAACAATTCCACCCCTTAAATGCCAGAGGCTCTTTTCCCCTTAGGGGCTAAAATTATGCATGCCCCGGAGGTTCTAGGTATATACAATAACGGATCTTTATAATATAATTATATAGTATTTATAATATAAATATATAGTGTGTATATATATATATATTTATGCACATCAATGAACATGTCTGTTCACTGACCGGATCTAGGAATTGTGATTTGTTTGCAACACTATTTAGCTATAAGAACCAGAGCTTCCAAAGATAATGGATAAGATCTAAGGTTCCCTTCTTGACATCTGAAAGGAATTGTGAACATGACATGACCATCTCATGTCGATCATTCAAACGGGATGACATGGGCCCGTTAGAACGTATGCCTTAAAATGTATGCAGAAAAAGAAAACATTTAAACAACATGGTTCTGAAGTATCATCTATATAAATATAAATATATGGTACTGTATGATGGAATGAAGTGCAAATAGTTTTCTGAAAGGAAGACTGCACTTCAGAAAGGAACACTGCATGTTTAGAATAATGCTCTATATGTTGTATCCTTGTTCCTTACAAGGCTCTACTGTTTTACTATGTTCTTTACGTTTGTCAACTTTGTTTATATAAAGCAGATATGTATGTGTGTATATTGTGATGTTTGGTAATTTTTGTAGCGTTCCCATCTGAAAAGGTGGGACGATTGGGGTAGCAACTATATGGATGGGGGTGCATCCCAAGTACAGTAAAAGGGGTATACCCCCAGTTACATCAAAACAAATATATATATATATATATATGTATGTATATATATTTATATATGTGGAATATCCCCACTTATATATGGGATTATAGGGCTTACGTACGAATTCTGAACCGGTTGGGCTGTCCATGTGACCTCCAGGGTTTTGACGCCAGGACACCAATCGAAGCAGGTCTTCGGCCGCCCGGGCCATTGCCTGAGACGACGGCCCTGGGCCGTGGTGATTTGGGGGTCCCCGAACATTTTGAAGAAACCATGATTGGGATGAACCAAAACTATGGGAAATACCCTCTGGTTATTTAACATAGCCATGGAAAATCACAATTTTTGATAGGTAAATGGGCCATGTTCCATGGCTATGTTAAATAACCAGAGGGTATATGGAAATATGATAGGGAAATATCATAGGGATTCATAGGGGATATACTGTAATGGGCAATAACTGGGATACCAAATGGGATATAACCTCTGGTGATTCAACGTAGCGAACTGGAAAAGCCTATTATATAGCTAGGTAAATATCCCAATTTTCATAATCTATTTCTATGGGCCATTTCCAAATATATAACCAAAGTGTGTAAGGGAAATATATTGGAACAATACCGAAAGCATGATAGGGATATAATGGCAATACAGTATAATATAGGATGTAGTTTACAATGTTCTACTATAGTGAAGGTGGCCATATGTGGAACACTATTCCATAAACTTGTTTTCCGTTCAGGTTTCTATTCTGAGACCAAGCTATAATTGTCCATAAAGGTGGTGGACATGTTATATAATGTGGGCATGTAACTTTTATAGCTATACTGAAAAAAACACCATTACCAACTGGGATGCACAGGCAAATCCCAAATAAAAGTCCATCTGTGCCATGGTCAAAACATGGAATATCATAGAGATATAATGAGAAATACATGGGACTATATGGGCTTTGAGCAACAAGCATGGGAATATTTTGGGAATATCATGTGGTTTACAACCAACAGATGGGGGTAGTGTCGAAACATCCCAAGGGCAAGCTTCAATGGGCAAATCGTACCCGGCAATCAAACTTGGAAAAATTGCCGTATCAAATGGCGGTTTCAATGAGGACATCATATATAAAATATCTGGGTAAATTATAATATTTCACTAACCTGAATTAAGGCCATTTGGGGGTGATTTCCAATACTAACCATTATTCCAGTGAGGTCGCAATGAGGTCGTTATAATTTACCCAGAAATATGGTAATGTTTGCCTAATATAAAGATTACCAGAGACTATTTCCATCATTTCTCCGCCAAAAACCACATGGTCCACCGCGTCAGGGTGCTGCGGTGTAACAGCACTGCACATAATGATTCACAGCACGATCACTTTCGGAAGAGGCCTGGCAGGTGCCAGCCACGACAGGGAGATGATGTCCACAGCTTGCGACAATAATCAGAAAAAATGACTCTAAAACACATTATAAACCATTATAATCATATAACATCATTATATAATCATAATATACAGTATTGTAATCAAAAAGAGGGACTCAAAAAATGAATCATCGTTTCATACCAAACCAAACAGACGGAGGCAACGACCGCATCCGGACCGCAAACGAGGGAATTTCCGGTCTCCTGACACCGACAGACACCTCCAGGAAAAAACTGACGCTGAACGTTGCAAGACACCTAGGAACAGCCATGTTACCCTCTGGTAAACAAACATATTGAAAATGGCCCATTTATAGTGGATTTACCGGTTAAAAATGGTGATTTTCCATAGTTATGTTAGTTTACCAGAGGGTATATACATTTCACATTCACATTCACTTTCACTGGCCGCACCCTGAAGATGTCAATGTACATACCAAAGCATATCAAGATGCATCTGTAATGCAGGGTTGGCTAATAGGTCGATGTGGTTCATCTACCACCAATAGGGTAAAGCAGGGCTGGCTGACCTAATCTGTTGACCAAAATCACTGGGTATGATTTCTTGTGAATATCATTGAAAATCCACAAATGATCTGAACATTTCGCTTACAGCAATTCAAACAACCCCCAAAACTTGTCCATTTTGGCTTGGTATCAGCAACAAGACTGATAACGTGTAATCTTGCACGTGTATGTTTGAACATGGGATATACACTAAAAAATGCTAGTTTCATTCGGAAAACGACACTTATTTTATGGCGGGATTTTGTTCAAATTTCCCAACCAGTTCAGGTCCAAAAACTGGAAATTCCAAGATCGGTGGATACCAAAAACTAAGGAAAATCACAATTTTTAATGGGTAAATCCATTATTTCTATGGCCATTTTCAATATCAACTGATACCAGGGAGGTCCTTCACAGCCCCACACCTTTGCTGCTTCCACTGCGGCGATGTAGCCTTCCATCATCGTCTTGACCTGAGCGCCTGGGCGCCTGGGAAAGTGGTGAAAAGGAGGTACGCTTAAATTCCATAGGTTGCCATGGTGTCCAAAGAAATATGGTATTAGGTTCATCAAAATGTAGACTTAGATCTACATATATATATATATATATACGTATGTATATACATAAAAACATAAATACTTAGATCAATACAGAATAATATATATAATTATAGATCAACTATTATTTGTTTTCTTTGTTTCCGAATGAATAACATAACGCACCATACACCGAACCAAGCTTGAACATCATGTTTATTTCTTCAAAGCTTCGAAAGGTATGTGAATGGAACTCAAACACATACTCTCTGGATGGTGGTTTTAACCTATCCCCACAATATGCGTGTCATCTCAACCAATGGTTGAACACAGTAAATGTGAATAAAAAACAACAGATGAATCAACAATAACCAGATAACATATCCTATAGTTCCGTCATGTTCCATCTTTGTCTCAGCGACAGCTGCATCCACGCGTCGCCGCAGTTGCTGCCGCTGGATCTCAGCCTCGGTATGTCGGGGCTCCGGGCTGAGACATGTGTTCTGATGTGGGCCATATGTATATATATATGAATGATTATGTATGTATGCATGTGTATATATATAATGTTATATATAGGTTGTGTATATACATATATATATATATATATACACATGATTTTATATAATCATCCCGACGTAAATATAAATTTGGGATGTTCAAATGATCTTCCCATTTGGTTTTAGGAACTGTTGAAAAAACATGTTTCCATCTACTCCAGGATGACTATATGTATAAACACAATCATTTAAGATGGCAATCTTGTATATCTACCACATGAGTGTGACATGGCTTTGATCTGGTATCTCTGGGTGTATGTGTATATATAGTATATAAATGTAGATATAGATATAACTAACTAACTTATGTATATATTTAATATGATATATATAATATACACAATATGTATATATATATATATATATTATCTATCTATATATATATATATATGTATTATCTATCTATATATATTACATGTATATTATCATTACTATTATGGTTATTACTATTAACATTACCATTCTGATTCTTTCAGCAACATGTTTCAGTTGGGGATCACTATACAGAGCAACCCAGCACATTGTTTCTATGGCCTTTGGAGTCCACGTCGGGACGGTTTGACTGTTCGCTTTGCATCTGAGAATTGGGTTCATCTGAAAATGGGGTATACTCAACTCCCTTCTTGTTTCAATATTAGGCTCGGAAAATGATGTAAAATGTTTCCAATTGGAATCTTGGAGATGTTTTTCCATGTTCCATTGGATTTGGATTTGGAGTTTAACCCATTGGACACCCATTTTGAAAACAGTTTCCAATGGTATTTTCAGACACGCCCCGCGCTCGCCTGGCTCTGACTTCTCGACTCGGAGCCCTAACCCAACGCCGGTCGCCATGTCGGAAGTGGTGACAAGACGCTACATCTGTGTAGGAAGTATGGGAGTGTATTATGTAGACAAGGTAAATAGATAGAACGTAGAAAATATATGTATATGTATGAATATACACAGGTATATGTATATGTATATGCAGATGTATATGTATACATATATTAAAGATTGAAAGTTAGAGAATAAATATAGACACAGTAGATAGCTTTAAAATTCCCAAATACATATATAGACAGATAGAGGGATAGATAAGAGATAATGATGTCGACATATAGATCATGCAAACATAAACATGCATGCTGTGATAGAAACCATAGATGAAATACATAAATAGGAAATCATACTATATGATTATATTACAATGAATCAACTATGTATAACATATTATGAACCTATGCAACTATAGACAATTAAATAAATGCAACGGAACAAATAGACATTTTGAACATATAGGGTCATTAGATAGGATAGACATATAAACACATTGAACAGCACACCACAAAATATAATATAACTATACATCGATAAATCAGAAATACACATCGACAACTCGATGGATAGTTCCGTAAGTGCATAGATACTGCATAATCTCATACATGACATGTACACATAGCAAAAATGATGAGCGCTTCCTTCAATTCTGTTGACATTAATATGTTTGGTTGGTAGTGGTACTAATTGCGGTGTAATTGCGGTATTTCATGTGCCGTTAGATGGTGTAGAACTGGGGAGAAACTGAAACCTGTGATTAGAATTTCAAGAATCCCTGGTTTCCGATCGATGGTACAGTTCAGTCAATAGCTAAAAGCGCCTTGCTTCTCACCAACATCAGCTTGTGAACAAGGCTACTATCCAGAACTTGGGACTTCCTCGGGGTCAATGCTGCCTGAGTTCACATCCATATATACATCTAATTTAGATCTAGCTCTTGCGAAACGACCTGCTAGCAATATAAATAAGAATAAATAAGTAGAGTTTGTCATAATTGTCCCTTCCGCAGACGTCCTGGAACTACGCTAAGATCATCTGAACGAAGCTCCGCTGTGATGGCAGCAGATTGGAACCCCCAATGAAACTAATGGAGTTAATCATTAATTGTCCGACTTGTCCTCAAACTTGTCAGTCACAGTTTTCCCTGTTTTTTTCTCTACTATCAAACACGATTTTTCAGGAAACACAGTACCCTATCCATGACCTCGGGGAACGCTGCGAGAGGATCCATGGACGTCGAGCGATGGCGTTCAGAAACGCCGAACAGAAAAATGGTTGAAATTATGGTAGATATAACATGACATAACGAACTTGTATTCATGGGGGTTATTTCATGGTTTATAAATAGGTTGTACTACTGCTGGGGGGGTAGTCCCCAGATGCCAACGAAATGTCTAGGGCGAGCTTCATGGGTTAATAAACCCATGGCTAAATCCCCTGGCACATGACTCTTTCAGCTCAATCTTCAGGGACCATCCCTTCAACTGGATCATCTCAGCCTTGAGCCGCGCGCTGCGGATCCCCCGTTGTTGACACATTACTGTTCTCTGGGTAGCATCATCTTGCAACATATGAACACTATATGACTGGCGGTATTTCGGGTCATCATCGGCGCGGATCTTTTGGGCAAGACGAACCAGGCCAGAAATCTGGCCATGCTGAGAATTCTTGCCGAAACGGGTGCAGAAAGGTCTGCTGCGCTGACACCGGCTGGAGGCCAAAGATATTGCCAGCAAAGTTATCCAGCCACAATGTCCCAAAGGTCCTGTCTTTCAGCCATGATGTGTAGGGCACGTCCACGTTAGGCAGGCTTTCTAAAATGGTAGTGTTAGGCGAGATTGTGTTCACTTTGTATATTCACATGATAATGGCGCAAACAAAGCTCATGAATGGACTATGGAAGAGGTCTCTATCCGAGCCATGAAATGAGAGGGGTCAAACCATCCAGCCATGCCGATTTGCTCCATACATGGTGAGGTATCTTTACCCATCTACAATCAATATCTGGTTGGTGGCTTTAACCATCTTAAAAAATATTAGTCAATGGGAAGGATTATCCCATATATTATGGAAAATTAAAAAGTGTTTGAAACCACCAACCAGGTATACATTAGTATGCATGTATTTTGCTGCTGGGTATAAAAATGTTGGCAAATACTTCATGTATTGAGCACATGGTACAACTGCCATGGAACACTGCCATGACTGACCTTTGGTGCATCGACTGGCCATCTGATGTGGGTACTGGGCCAGTTCTCCAACGAGTGGATCTTCATAACCCAGTACACCCCAGTATCCATCTAAAATTTGGGGATTCACTACCGACTTGGTGCGCCAGGGTCAACATACTGTGGGGATGCCCAAAGATACACTGTGGGGAATCCAACAAAAAATCCATAAAATATATATGTAGAGGCTATCCCCAAGAATCCAAACCACCAACCCCAAATCACCACTTCAACGATGTTGTTTCTATCTACCCTTTGGTAATTTAACATAGCTATTGAAAATGGTGATTTATAGTGGATTTACCCATTCAACATGGTGATTTTCCATAGTTATGTTGGTTTACCAGAGGGTATTTGTGAGATCACAATTTCGATGCCTTCCGCGGTTTCAGAGATATCACGTCAGGCTCTCCTTCAAGCGGAGGAGGGTTGGATGGGCCCGGATTTTCGTCCGATTTTGGGGTAAAGTAGCCGAAGATAACATGGGCTTCAATGGAGTAAAGGGATCACCCACAGGACATCATCGATTCTTCGCAAAAAAGACGTCACAGGACTATACTATATACATAATGTATGAACAAACATCGTCTGAATTATGGATCTTCACAGGACTAGAGGGTAGCAGGATCACTTTGGAACACAGTCTGAAGCTTCACTTTGGAACACAACATGATACATATCATCAAAGCAATGCCAACCACACAGACATGAGATTTACTGACAGGCGCAATACTTTGAAAGCCTGGCGCGTTCCAAAGCGAGGTCAGGACCAAAAAAAGGCCTCCTACAAGAAATATACTCCTTAGAACGATGTTACCAAGTGCCACGCCTGCCACGCAACATGAAGGAAAATGTCAAAAAGTGCCACGCCTGCCACACAACATGAAGGTCGATGTCAAAAAGTGCCACGCCTGCCACACAACATGAAGGTCGATGTCAAAAAGTGCCACGCCTGCAACGGAAAATGAAAGTCAAGCTCAAAAAGTGCCAAGTCTGCCACACAACATGGACGTCGATGTCACCAAGTGCCAGGCCTGCCACACAAAATGTACGTTGCCAATTCTGACAGTAACAAATGGTTCTATCTTTTAAGCTTGTCTTAGAATTTGTGTTATCATGTGCCCATCCAGATAATACCAATGCTTCTACCTTTTAAGCTTTTGGGGGATGGGGGGGTGTTAGGGTTCACCACTGTTGAGGGTTCAGGGTGTTAGAATGTTTCTTATCATGTGCCAATCCAGTACGAGGATGGCACGTACGCAGGGCGCCCGCGAAATCGCAATACCACATAACAAACATGCACACCCGCCCGACGCACACACACACACACATTACCAACATTTACGCTAGGGTAAATAGCCCTTCACCGAACATTGAGAAACAGCAGGATCAGCACGCTGCACCGTTACGCAATGGTGGTGATGATGATGATGATGATGACGACGATGATGATGATGGTGATGATGATGATGTTGCTGCTGCTGCTGCTGATGATGATGATGATGCTGATGACGACAAAGAAAAACATAAGACTGATGATGATGATGATGATGACGACGACAACAAAGAAGAATCATGATGATGATGATGATGATGATGACTCTGATGATGATGATGATGATGGTGATAAGGAGGATGATGATTATGTACATGACAAAAAAGAAACATGATGATGATGATGATGATGATATTGATGATGATGATGATGATGATGATGATGCTGCTGATGATGATGATGATTCTTAGAATGATGATGAGGAGGATGGCAAAAAAGAAGAAGAAGACGTAGAAGAAGAATAACAAGAATAAGAATAATAATAAGAAGAAAAATAAGCATGATGATGATGCTGATGATGATGATGATGGTGATGATAATGATGATATACGGGGATGAAGATCATGATGATCAGGCACGTTCCAAAGCGATGCTTTTGAACGCGTTGCAAAGCGAGGACCTAACCTACGTATCTTTTATTCGATGGATGATGATGTGTTTCTCCAAATATTGAAATTTCCTTCGATCCAAGGAGTTGATACTGTGAAAGCTGGATCTGAAGCCACTGGGCTCAATCATATGTAACATAGACATAACATGTAAACTCACGAAGCATATGTTTATATATATATATGTATATCTATAATATACACATTACATATATAATATATAATATACAATAGACATATTACACATATATATATACATCAAATGAAATCAACATATCTCGGAAAGCTCCAAACATTCGAGCCGCTCGGTTTCCCCAGTTTCGGTTTCCACAAAAACGGCCTGTTTTTTTCAGCAGGCCGTCCATATCACCGATCTCAGCCTGGAGAAACGGGTTGAAGGAACACGGCTTTCTACTCTGTATCAGATATCCTGTGAATCTACAATTTAATAAAATTCAACCGTAGTTTTCTGGTTTCTCACCCCGTGGAAAAATACTATATGTATGTAGTCACTGGGTATCATCCATTTCTGTTGATCCATCACGCATTTTACAAGCTATAATCTATAATCATCAAAATTTGATTCGCAACTCAACTTGTTGATGACCATGATAACCCAATTACTATATATTACTATCACATGGTTGGGAAACGTTTACTACTCCTTGGCTCCCCGTTTTGTTTCAGAAATATGGATACCCCAAGCGTCCTAACCACTGGATACGATGCAGAGTCCAAGGCATGATCAATTCTGATGGTGTAACAAAAATGCATTGTCTGACGGAACCACCAAAGACCCAGTGGGTACTCGTTCGGTGATCGTTATTACTTGGCTTATCATAATCTTTCCCATTTAGGAATGTGGAAAAAACCCACTATCTTTCCCCCTGTTGAATGATATCCAACATGTTCATTCGATCCAATGGTCAAGTGACTGACTGCTCCAAATCCATCACGATGCTATCCTCTTCCTGGGGACCGGGGCACCACGGTGCCCCCAGTGTCCGTTGAGTTGGTTTGTAAGGGGGTTCAGTAGGGGTTTATGATAGATATGTTTATAGCGGGCTTATATAGTATTACTGGTTGATGGTTTATTAGTCACTTCCGATTATTATTCCCAATATATGGAAAAGTAAAACATGTTCCAAACCACAAGCCAGATTATACAGTTACAGTGGAGCGGCAGATGGGTTTATAAACCAACTTCTACCTGGGGCTCCACCTTGTAGATTTTTTCTAACCAACACGAGTGGAAATGTTAACTACTGTAACAATATAGGTGACATATAAGGTGACATTGCAGTCCCAGTAGGTCCAAATGACTGTAACAAGTGGAGTAACTACTGTAACAATATAGGTGACATTGCAGTCCCAGTTTCGAACTTGCTTCTGCAACCTCGCTTGTCAACTTCTTGCAGCAACCAACCCACAACTACTATGAATGTCCAACACCAAGCTAATGCGCCACTTATTTATTGGTCGTACCAAACACTATGGTTATCTTTCCAATACCCTCTGGTAAACTAACAGGTTGCTATTGAAAATGGCCCGTTTATAGTTGATTTACCAGCGGATACATCCTGAAAGGATGGTCCTCGATACCTGGCTTGGGTGGAAGAAAGAGAAGCAAGGCCTCATCAAGTTGCGGCCCGAAAAGGGAGTCATATCGCTTCATAGATCACATGAAAGTATTGGAATTCCACCATCTCAAATCGGCAAGTGTACTCAGTGTACTGTATATCTGTATAGATAGTACATTACATTATATTATATTATCAACTGTAAATTATCTTTACATGTATACACATGTATGAAACCACCAGCTATATGTCGTTGTGATCAGTAGATCATTAAAAAATAGTTTCCCATCGTCGGGAACTGAGGCTAGTGATAGATTGGTTTACACCCCCCATCTGTGGATATATTCACCCCAAATCCAATCGTTAGCGTTAGAAATGGTATAACCCAAGTTACCTATGTATCCAGATATCATCATCCTGAAATATAATATGAATCAATATGACATATTCAATGATATTCCCACTTCAAAACACGCGCGGGTTTTTCAAAATATATGTATTCTATCTACTCCAGGATGACTGGGTTATAGTTATATATATATGGCTATATGGTTATTGATGGTTATATGCCTTATTGATGGCTTGATGGTTATATATTACTATATGAGATTCTTACAGTAATCAATGTATCACCATATATATATATATTATTATTATTATGATTATTATTATAATTATTATAATTATAATTATTATTATTGATAAGCATATAACCATAAGTTATAAGCATCATGTTTATCATGATACGTTTCACTTCTTCGTGATCAACGGGACTCACGGGGCACGTTCGTCGCATTCGCCTCTTTGCAGCGAAGGCCACAAAAGACCCGACG
>CAMXCT020002432.1:60099-100576 GCA_947184155.2 Cladocopium goreaui
GACAAGGATGACAAGGAGGACGAGGAGGAGGAGGACGAGGCAGGAGGAGGCGGAGGAGGAGGAGGAGGAGCAGGAGGAGGAGGAGCAGGAGGAGCAGGAGGAGGAGGCAACTGACATAAAATCTAACAACCCTCACCTGGCAGGTGGGGAAATACAACAAACAGCTTAATCATGTTCAATAAGTAAGTGGAAAACCAGGTCGAATGCTTGGATTGAATGGCAACTGAAGGCTTACCAGAATTGGTTCGAGGGAACATGTACAGGAAACCCCCATATGACCGTGTCTGAAATTGAGGAATCAACCCAAGTAATATAAGCATTTGAACAGGGAAAAATGAGTGTCTAACCATTGGATTTCGGGTTACACTAAAAACAAATCTTACAAATCGACCAATCAGTGACTATTCATATCTCATTATATATATATACATATATATATATATATATATGTATTCCGTAATTACATGTGTAATTATCGACCAGTGATTCAAGATCATTAACCAACCAGTGAATCAGGATTTAGCCATCAGGCCGCCTCAAACCAGCCGCCAGCTTCGAAAAGAGCGGCGAAATCCATTGGAGGTGCAGAGGCCTCGAACGCCGGGCATGGAGGTTGGGTCACGGTCATCGGAGGTTGGCTGATCTTCAGAGGGAGCCAAATGTATCTGGTTGGTGGTTGACCTATGTTGACCTACCCCCCTGAAAAATGCTGGAGTTCGTCAGATTGGATCATCATCCCAACTGTTGGGGAAAATAAGAAATGTTCTAAACCACCAACCATATATATATATATACAGTATATAACATGTTTTGGACAATATTATAATATTTATGATAAGATTGCAATCCCCAAATTAACCAATGACAATTCCAACATCTCCATAATGAGATTTATTTAACCAAACAACATATATATATATTATATTATATTATACATATACTCAAAATCGTAGACCATATTAAATCTACAACTTATATACGATTACCATGTTCAACCACAATTTACAGTAATCAATTTAAAAATCAAAGAGCATGTTCATGAAATTGAGGTTCTCGTATTGTCTCAATATTGAGCTGGATTTCCCAAAGATCTACCTGCTCTTGCTGCCAAGCCGCCAAACACCAATGGCTGGCATGGGCTACACTTCATTTAAGAGCTTCTTGACATGTAGAAATGACGAACCGCATTGGCACGTATTCTGTTTCATTGGATGGGTTTGAGGGAAGATATACAGGAATCTGTTCGTACATCCCATATTTGATAGGAAACAACCATACTTTTCTGTTGACATTCTGACAATACCTTGATTTTGACATCAACATCAAAGATGTCACGAACCATCCCCAGTCTCCGATTGTTGGAGAGACTTTGGGAAGAACTGTCACAATCGAGGGAAGGAGAACATTCATTGGGGATATCCGGGGATTGCCATCCCCCAAGGTCCATACCATACCCAGTTTTCTAGGTCAAATTCAAGATTTGTTCGTCAAACCTGTCTTTTGCAGTTTGCCCTAAACTCCCCCCCATGTTCGTAAAACACAATACGTGAGTCTTTCGTTAAACTCTTAAACTGACTCTAAAGGTTTTGCGCTTTGTAATGGTCCTCAAACAATGTGCGTAGACACTGAAACAGGTATATGTATACATTCTTGAAACCAATTCACTGTACTACTGCCTAAATTATCTAATCATTTTATCAAAACGTCCGACGTTTGAATGGTCATGAATTAGGGTATGCTTCATTTTGAGACAAATCATTTATATGTCCTTGGTACCCCCATAAAATGATTGGTTGTACACTCCCAGGGTTTGCACATAATTTATCAAACATGTCCAACGTTTTAATCACCAACGCGAATCCTTTGATGCTTTACACCCTCATAAGTTTGTCAAAACCCTGCTAAACCATGATCATTGCCATTTTTCATGGCAACCACTAACAAGTCCCTATTAAATCAGCATTAAGGGTGGTCCATATTATACATACAAGACAAGACATCTAATATGATATCATCTACTGTACACTAATGCAAACTAACATAGATGTGGAAATTCAAGTGATTGTTTGGAGGATTTTCCGAAAGGGTTTCCCCATGTCTTTTCCACATCTATGGATTGACGTTTACTCCAGGGTAACCTAATATATATATACCACAAACCATATAATATTCCATAAAAAATGTTATATCCCATATAATCCCGTAGCTACAACAGTTATATGAAACCATTTTACAAGTGTATATATAATATAGTACAGTATAATATATATATATATAATCACATATATATTGTGGATTGACCACAGAGGTAGGGAACTGAGATAATCTAATAGGATTCCAATGTCAAAAGCTGATTGAATGTGGTTGACGCCCTGATCACAGTGATATGAAATGGTCCCCTGAACCAACTGTAGTTGAGATTCTTCCAAAGATGGCCACGCCTATGGCTCCAACAACCTATCCGTCCCAAGCGCTGCAAGTGGCTTTTCCTGGACCACACCCGCTGCAGCAAACCCCTCGCTTGGGCCTTTAAAGTGGCCACCGAAGGAAGGTTGCAAACCCAATGGATTGAATGTCGGACATGAGACATGTTGACACGACCCCCTTGGCAGCTGGCATATGGATATGCAGGAAATTGGAAATTCACACTCCCAAAATTTCTTTTTTTTGTTTAAGATTTTTAACGTAAACAAACAAAACTTACCTAAGTGGATCGGTTATAGGCTTCGGTGATTGACGGCTGATCTTTGGCAACTGCATTGGATAACCAAGTTTTGAAGGCTTTTCGGTCGGCTCTTTGTTTTAGGGTTTCATCCATGTCATAAAGGCAGCATCGGCGGTGTTGGAGAAATTCACGAATTCGGAAACAATCCATAACCTTGGTAAGTGCATCTGACAGCTGGGCCGCACTGTGAACCCAGTAAGGCTTGATTCCAGAGTTCAGGTGACTTTTGATGACAAGTGCCTCAATGAGTGTGCGATGTTCCTGACATTGAGGTGTGGTGTTCTTTGTTATGGCGTCGAATAAGGACTTACAATCAACAACTGCAATGCTGGGATGTGTTTTATGCCAGACTTTCTCAGGAGTCTGCCAGGGAATGTGAGGATTCTTGATCCATTCCCAGGAGAGTCGCAACCAATTGGTGAGATCCACGGAAGAGGATAGAGCATAGGTCTCGGCGGCTAGCGTACTAGCAACTACACGGTCTATCTTCTTGGAAAACCAGCAAAGTGGGCTTGCTCGAGCACTCTTTTGAAGAAAAACATCCTGATGAACTGCTAAAAACAATCCTCCCTTTTGACTGTGTTGCTTTTCCCGTGTGGCAAAAGAGGCATCAGAATATGAGACAAAACGCACATCATCAACAGCAATACTAGAAATTGAAATAGTAACAGCTGCATGGTGTTTGGCATCGCCCAGCAATCTGTTGGCGTCCAGTAAATCTCTGATTGTGGCGCAATTTATCCGAGACTGCAAGAAACTGAGTCGAGCTGATAAATCTGGTCTGGTGTTTGTGGCTGCATATTGCAAGGATCCAATGATCCCTCGCAGATTTTGGCGTTCCCCTTCGGTTACTTCCATTTGTTCTTGTTTTCGTCGTGTTCTCTCAACATGAATGGGATCGATGGCGAGGATATAGTCTGTTTGATTCAAATGGATATTGAAGTTCTCATCTTGAGTGATATGGATTCCAGTGAACGTGAAGTCTTGTCGTCGTTTGGAGCCAAAGGGAAATTTGCTTTCAAGTTGATTCAGCGCACGTTCAAACGTTTCGTCCCCACAACATAGGCCATCATCTACATGCATTCCAATAAGACCATGAACTTGTCCTTGTTTTCCCACCAGGCAAAATAGGCAAGGGTCCAAAGGGCTGATCTGAAATTGTAATTCCAAAAGACTTTCTTTCAGTTCAACATACCATAGGTACGGTGCATTGACAAGACCATAAGCTGATTTCAATAACTCGCACGTTTCTGTTTCTTTCATGTTCAGTTTAGCACGAAGTTCTGGAGGAGGATCAACACCCAGTATCCTGTTGTCTCGCCGGGAGCCTCTCAAAAAGGCGGTCTTGACATCGAAGCTCTGAATGATCCAACATCGAGCCGCACAGTATTGCAGGAGAAGAGCTCGTGATTCCTTCTGTAGTGTTGGTGAATCCCTAGGGATATCAGTGAGGTCCGGATCCAAGTATCCTAGAATCACAAGTCTCGCTTTTGCTTTGCGGCTTTTGCCTTCTTTTGCTGCATCGATTGGATCGAGATCTTTCCAGGTTAGTACCCATCTGCATTTCAAAATATTGTCTTCCGGAATTTTGTGTCGCAGAATTTTTCGAACTGTTTCGGTGGCTAACCATTGATCAATCTCTTTATTCTTTGCGGCTTGGAATTCGGCAAGTTGGCTAGGTGAAAGGTCCTTGAGCTTTACTTCAGCTCTTTGCCTCTTGGCGGCTGAAGCGGCAAGCACCGGAAAAGCATCTGGGTCATTTCCTATGGTTTCCAAATCCCCTGCAGTGAAAAAAATCTCACATTCTAGGACTTGGTCATCTTGAACATTCAGGACATCTTGAAAGGGTTCAGTAGGCTCCCCACCATTCATCATCAGTGTAAACATCGTGATTCCTGTCCAAGGTTCCTGAGTAGTCCAGTGATCATCATCTTGGTCTGAACACCACCTATCCGTTTTGGACCAAATGCCCCCATGTGCATGGTTTCCGGTGGTGCATCTAGTTTCCATCACGTTCATGATGTCTACTGGACAGTCAGCGCAGCTGCTAGGATCAAAATCGGTCCAGCGTGGTCGATTGTGGATACGAATAAGTTTGTCACCCTGACACATCCAGGCATCTTCAACAACAAAATCATCATCACTAGGAACAGGAATTTCATGAGGAGCTGCTGGAATGGGTTCTTCGACTAACTCATCGGAAATTCTATCATTGATCGGCGTCGTTGGGGTATATCCACTGCTGGCTTGTGATGCAGGCGGCATGTTTGGTTCGGAATCCGGCTGTTCTATGTTGTCATCTTCCAGGGATATTGTCGGAGGTTCTGGATGCACGGGCACAGCTGGGGCAACCTCTGATTCTTCAGTTTCGGGGAAGCTTGTGGGACCTGCCTGTTGAGTGAGGTCTTCATATTGGAAAACTCCCTTACCATGATCCTTTTCAGGGAAGTCCATTCGGGAGGTAGCTAGTTGTTCCATGCTTTGTTGAGCCTCATGCAATGACAAACTTCGAATATGTTCAGGGGCAACTCTGTATACCCGGCTTGAAAAGGATATCCAAACAACATGGTCAGACTCTTGGATGATGACCCTGGCCGGCCCATGCCATTGGCCACGATATTCACCCTTTCCTGGACGCCAGAACATGACAAAAGATCCACCCATGTGTCGACCTCGGTGAGGTCTTTGCCTCCGGAGAAATGCTCTACGGAGTTTCTCGCTGTTGTCAGCTTGTGCAAAAGCCCTGCGAGCACATTCACGATATTCGAGATGCTTCCTAAAGGCTAGTCCTTCGATCGGGAGTGTCTGAATCATGAAAGAAATGTGATGCTTTGGGCACATCTTCGCATACGCTACCGGGAAGGCATTGACTCTTTCCTAGTACCAAGATCTCTGGAGTGTATCCTTTGGACCGAGCTAGCGAGTTCTTTGCATTGCAACATTGTTGGAGGGCTTTCCGGAAATCATCATTGGTGGATATGGCTTGATCCACATCAAATCGCTCTAACATGTGTTGGAGAATTTCACCATGACGTTCCGTCTTTCCCAGTTGCCAGTGTGCATAGGCGGCCACAACTCTCAAATGAATGTCGCTGCTCTGGGCATGTTTGGTGAATTCATCAGAGCATAAGGCTGATTCATTGTCCACGATCAGTTGTTTGCATGGACCTGCCCATTTGAACCAACATTCTTGAATTGTATCAAACAGCGTTGAGGCGTCCGTCTGGAAAACCATGGAAGCCAGTTGAAAATTGGTCGCCATGTCAATCAGATGCACAAACTGAAACACTTTGCCGTTTCGGGAGGTCCATGAGATTAGGTCGCATCCAACACAGTCATTGAACTCTCGGGGCTCCGACAAGGACGCAGGTCGAGAGACTCTTGGAGCTTGTGTCTCAACACAAGTACTGCATTTGAAGTCTCCGGCACCCTGAACAATCGCATCATCAAATCCTTGTTGTTTCAAAACGTTTTGAAGTTTATTGATACCTGGGTGTCCGAGATTATGGTGAATCTTGGAAAGCCATTGTCGGGTCTTGGAGGGTAATGCTAGAAATCGTGGACCGTGTTGTATTACTGAATTTTGTAGTTGGTCAAGTGTACTGGAATGCGGATTGACTGAATCTTCGTTTTGACTGTCAGTGGGCAAACCTTCTATCGGCACTTCTTGCTGTGATTCATGCGCATTCTTTGCAAGAGGCTCCATTTGATCACCCTCTGAGGCCAAACGGATCTTTTTGGTCGGTAAATCTGAAACCCCTGATGGTACTTCCCTCTTGGCAGTAGCACTGGGTCTGGCAAACACTGTGATCATTAGTCTGGCTGCTGGGGCTTTGGCACAGATCTTTCGAACACTGAGATGTTCCCAGGGTTGCCAAGTCCCTGTGTTGAATGGCTCAAGGCCCTGTCTTAAGAGCCCAAACGTCAGCCTAAGGGGAGCCTCATGTGGCATCAGTCGAATGGGAGACTGTCGGAAACGGTCCGCCCCTTTGCAAATCTCTAGCACTCGGATCACATGATTCGTGCAGGCTTCCTGAATACGATCAAACAGTGGACCCTTTTCCAAAACTAGAGTGCCAACTTTGGGTGCAATCTCTTTGGCATTAGCAAGAATAGTGGGGTCCTCAAAAAACTGTGGATCATCTGATTTCAGGGATAGCCTCTGCTCATGTTGTGGTCCTGACAAAATTTGTCCGGCTGCTGGAGGGTATCCTGGAGGTTCCGAGACCTTGCCACTCAAGCGACGGCGCTTGACTTCTGACTCCGATTGTTTGTCTAGTGTACCAAAGACAGGCATACTTTGGGCTACTGATCTTTCAAGAACTTGAAGACTGGCTTTGATGGTTCGGGCAATTCGGATGCAAAAGGTTCTGGTGTACAGTTCTGAAAACTCTGACACATTCCTTCGGGATCCATCTTTCAAAACAAATGATCCAGCAACCTGATCATGCTCATGTTGGTGATTGCATCTGAGAGTTTCCACATATCTGGCCAAGATGCTTGAGGTGGTAAGGATTTGAGTACCCTTCTGAAGCAGCTTGGAACTGATTGGATGGGCCAATTTGCCCGCAGTGCACATGTCACAGCGGACCCGAAGAGAGGCATCTATGATCTCTTGCAAACATTCTTGGAACAACATGTCAGATCCTACTGGTTGCTCAAGATGAAAATGGTACTCTGGTCCGCAGGACTGTTGCCACTGGAACATGGCGGCACAAAGCAACAGATGAACTAAGTCATCTTCGCGGGACTGCATCACTCGTCGAGCTGCCTCTTGGGATCTACTGGCATTGAATTGATTCCATTTGCACCATGCTTTACAACGAGGAGACATCCAGATGTGCTTTGGTTGTAGGGTGATGATGGTATGATACAGCTTTTGACGACCCTCAAACGTTCCTAGATCCCCTTCCCGTAGTCCGAACCTGATTGATCGCAGTCCTTGTTGTTGACACTGTCGAGTAAGTTCACTTTCAGAAGAGCAATAGATCTCAAGAACATCCAACTTGGATGAAGGACGTCGAACTGATGAACCATGTCGTGCTGAGTACTGTTCCAATTCATCATAAACCCAGTTGGACACATGATTCTCTTGTTTCAGTTTGGCACTTCTTCCTAGACCATGATGTTCCATGAAAGTGTTCAATTCATGGATACTGCGTTCAATCATCAAGTTCTGAGCTGGATCCATCAGTCGGATGGATCTTCGGGAGCTGGAGGCCGCAGCTGTTGCATCTGCCCCACTACCTGCCAGAGAACATGTTCTAATTGATTCAATCGCTGGCTCACCTGCTCGTCGATGGTCTGGCTTCCCCGAAGAGATACAGTGTCCCAGGGTTCCTCCTCTTCCTCTTCCAAGTCGATCGTCATGGGACGTTCGGAAGACTTCCCATGTCCCCCTCCACTCTTGGCCTTGGCTTTGGGTTTGCTGGCCATGGGAGCTGGAACGGTCTTTTCTTGGTGTTCCATCCAATTCTGTTCCAGTTCTTGACGTTCTGTCCACAACTCCAGGAATCGAAGGAATTCTTGGTGCTCCAGCTTCTGACTGTTGCCATATTGGCGGAGAAACCACGTGCAGTATTTCGGATCTTCCTTCACCACTGTCAGAAAGCTCTGACCGATCTTGGCTGATCCGAACCGGATGGGCATCTCCTTGAGCTGGTCGTAGCTGAGCTTCTGCAATTCCTTTTCCTGAGTCTCCTTGGTCTGGGAAATCTGCATGGCTGCAAAACGTTCGGCAAGGCTGGACATGGCTATTAGAAACGTTAGCAGGCACTGAACAGGTGTTGGCGGTCTCGGAGGGCTTTTGAGGTCTCTGCTTCGGATCATGAGTGGATTGCATGGTGACATGACTAGACCATGGTGAATCAAGTTGACCATTGTCTGTACTATCTCTGAGGGATCCTGTCACTGTCTTTTGGTTTTCTGTTTCCTGTTTCTCCGGCACATTTTGGGAACATGTCACGGCTGAACAGTGACCTGGACATTCAGTTGACTGGTCAACACACGTACAGACATTCTCAGCTCGAGGACCCTCGGGTTTTACTGCCACACTCGGTTGAGGAGGTCTCTGTGCCACAAGTTCGGAAAATTCCAGCAGGAAAAGTTTCTTTCCGGACAGCGTCAATGGCAAGGTGCAGTTGAGCTCTCGAAAAAAAATGGTTTGATTGGTGGTGTCGATCACTGCACCAAGACTTCTGCAAACATTGTTGGAAATCAAGAAAGGTGTTCTTGATTCTACCACCGCAATCTTAATCCAGAATCTGTCAACTGGGACCATGAGAGCTCGATGACATGGTACAACACCGTTGTTGCCAAAACGGAAAGTCATTTCGACGGTCTGTTCATAGACCTGTTTGCGCACACTTGGTGGGAGTGACTTTAAAAACTCAGGCACTTGATAACTACCCATAACCGTTTGTGAGGCCCCAAGGTCTAATATCCCCAGATTATGACTTGTGGCAAACATGACATCATGGGCTACCGACTTGGTTGGACAATAAGCGATGCTCTGAGGCTCCATGACTTCAGTCCTCTCACAAGCAGCAGGTCCTACAAAAGTCTCAGGCAGGAGATTCTCTTTTGGAATCATCTTCTCAGGCGAGGGGTTTGCATGCGATCTCTCAGGCATCGGCATCCTGTCGGTTGGTGGCACGGGGAGGTTGCGACATACAATTCGCAAGCGTTCTTTCACCTTAGAAAAAAACTCCCCCTTTTTCCTAACCGATCCACTACCCCAACATACCAATATATTTTGGGAGTGTGACAGGCTAGGCATGAACTCATGGTCCTGGGCACTCGGATGCACAGCGGAGGCAGGAAGGCTGTCATGGGTCATCACAAAGACATCGGACTCGTCATTCGGCATCTCGGTTACAGACATGAGCACGTTGGTGGGCTGAGCTTTGCTGGCTGCGGTTGCATTGGAATTGATTTGTCCACGTTTTGGACATTCTGATTTCCAGTGGCCACGCTGGCCGCAGAGGCGGCAATCTGACTCAGCTATGCGAACGGCCAAAGGCTTTCTGCCTCGGGTAAAAGGAAACTTGCCTTTCCCTTTTTTCCCAGCGCCCTTTGGGCGAATCGGCCAGAAACCTCTGCTGCGTGACTTTTCAGTCAATCTACGACGGGCATCAAGGTATGCTGACATGTATGTGGACATTTCACCATCATTCTGCACCGCTTCTATGAGAGCATCTTCAAACTGCTGAACAACTAAGGCGTCCTCACCCCCTTCAGACAGCAGATGATCGATCACTGCATCAGGCAAATCACTTCCTTCAGTGGAAAATGTGAAAAATCCATCATCAGTCCCATAGGCATCCTCTTCAGATTCCTGAACATGATTGACTTCATATGTCTTGCTACGATGTTGTTTGGCCTGACCTTGAACTTCTTGAAAAAACTTGGCACCAAGCATTCTGATGGCTGAGGTCACGGTCTCATACTGTAGTTCACCTTTCGATTCTACCAGGACCCTTTTCTTGTCTTCTGCACTCAAGGCTGAATTTCGCAACAAAATGTACGCTCGAACATCTTTGAAGCTGATGCCCTGAGTCACCAGATCCTCGAAAAGAATGTCATGGCGAGCAACATAGGACTCGTTGCTCTCGTCAGGTCTCTGCGAAAGTCCAAAAATGGCTTTCTCAAACTTCTCAAAGCGATCTTCCAATGTAGTCTTTCCCCACACTCCACCAAGTGTGGTGACAAGGAGCTTTACTCCTTCAACAGATGGAACTTTGAGCTTTTCAGGGGCTATTCGAACAACCTTTTGGAATGCTGACCCCTTGCATTGGAGCGCCGCTCTTGGCGCAAGTTGGCTCAGTTGTTCTTGGGGCCAAATGCCCGCAAGAAACTCCAGTCGCCGGTTGTACTCTGTCAAATCAGTTGCACCTGGATCAAAAATTGGAATGAGGTGCCACGGCAAGTGGTTGCTTGGATTACTGCTGGATCCCTGTCCAACTTCGGCAGTTCCCCCTTCCGACATGGTCACGTCTTTAGGAAAAATACCAACACTTGTTTGCCCTGGATCTCTCCTTTCCGGGATTTAACACAGGCACTGATGAAAACAGGATGTAGTACTTGTTCACGAAGTTGCCAAAAGGACAAAATTGGACCACTTTGTTGAGAAAAAATCCCAATTGCAGTCAGAAAAAATTGTTGGACCACCGGATCCACTGAAGAAACCCCAAGGAGCTCGTAGCTCCGCTACCAATGTGGATTGACCACAGAGGTAGGGAACTGAGATAATCCAATAGGATTCCAATGTCAAAAGCTGATTGAATGTGGTTGACGCCCTGATCACAGTGATATGAAATGGTCCCCTGAACCAACTGTAGTTGAGATTCTTCCAAAGATGGCCACGCCTATGGCTCCAACAACCTATCCGTCCCAAGCGCTGCAAGTGGCTTTTCCTGGACCACACCCGCTGCAGCAAACCCCTCGCTTGGGCCTTTAAAGTGGCCACCGAAGGAAGGTTGCAAACCCAATGGATTGAATGTCGGACATGAGACATGTTGACACGACCCCCTTGGCAGCTGGCATATGGATATGCAGGAAATTGGAAATTCACAATATATGCGTATATATATATACTACATCATATAAGACATATATCATATAACATAACAACATCAAAAAACATCTCCCCAGGTCCCGCGCGCGCCTTCACAGGACTGGAGTGCGCGAAGCCGCAGCCCGCACGACGCCGGCCCGGCCGCACTGAAGAGATACCTGGGAAAGTTATGAAGTTCAATGGATATGTACCTTGGAAAGCTCGAAAAATGTTGGTTTAAATATGGTTTGATGGGATTAGAACGGTTTATGATTTGATATAATGCATAAATTGGTTTAAGGGAACATCCACAGGAAGCCATGCTTTGCGCCCGCAAACACAATATGGTTTTACCTGCAGATTTTCCCTTAATTCATCTCTGTGAAAATAGAGCAAAACCGTTGGTTTTGTACAATGGGCGGACGGTGTTACCTGTATGTCTCATTTCTGATAACTGAAATGCTCTCACATTTGTGTTACTTAAACTATACCCATGCAGTACCCCCCGACATGGCCAATCCTTGATACCCTGCGACACAACTGATTACAGTCGTGCAAATATGTACGTCTTACGATACATGGCAACATATTAAAGTAATCATTTCCCCATATAAAACACCAAGAAACTATCGATATTATGGCAGTTAACCACATAATTTGGAACCGTACAATAAATGGTTGTTAAATTACACTGTAAGTTACACTATGTAAAAACTATTCTGGGTATGAACGGAAAGTATGCTTTTACCATTAAGTATGGTTTTACCATCAAGTACGGTATTATTTTACAAAACATACACTATGTTAAACTATATTAAATATGGGATTAGCCAGAAATGGGATGGTGTACCATTGCCGCGCACCATCTCCACCTGCGCTGCGGAGCCCATTCACCTGCGGCTCCGAAACGTTTGAAGGGTGAAACTACACGATGTTTCACATGGTTTTTCAATGTTTTTCATCTGTAATTATGGGGATGAAACTGATGACAGCTGCATGTTTTCCCGAATCTTTTCATCATGGTTCATCCAAATTTGGGAGTTGTTTCAACGACTAGGACCTCCTTGGACACACTGAGGGGCTGGGAACCACCTATTTCTTGGTCATGCTGGCAAAATCTATAGTAAACCATCCAATCATACCTTGATACAAAACCCTAAGCCCTCACTACTGATATGACCCAGCACTACCCAGAAAGAAATGGTGATCTATGATATCGCCTTCCAATGCTGATAGTCCTGCGCATAGTAGATGAAGTATCTACCATCCTGCACGGACCGGCAGTGCATTTTTGGGCTTCACTTCACAGAAAACATATATATATATATATATATTATTATATTATATTATATTATATTATATTATATTATATAAAAAAAATATATTATATTATATTGTATTGTATTATATCAAACATATTATATATTTAATATTTATCTATATATATATATATACATTTGTGTATGTTATGTATATATATATATATATCATATACATATATGTATAATATACATATATGTATGATATATGAAATCTATATACAATATAATGCATATAATATATATAATATTAAATAGCAATAAAACATATAATATATATTATTATATATATATATAACATATAATATATATATATACATAATATGTATACATGTATAATATGTATTACACATTTCAATAATATCAATATATATATATCCAAAACCTCATACACAGACGAAACCATGGTTTTGGAGGGAAACACTGCATATTTCTCTCAGAGCAGCTCTGGAAGGGATGGTGATCCAGGTCTGTTTTCACGTCAAACGCTTGTGCAGATATCTTGTCCATCAACTTGGCATTTACCAACCTCCGTGGCAAGTTGGAGACATACTCGTTCCCTTGTCAACCCTGTGGCCGAAAATAACATGCGATCTTGCTGTGCACATGTTCACTTCTACAATTAAGAAGTTCGCAAACGCACACATGGTATGTGCTCAAAATTAGCGACGCCCAAATTGTTAAAGTCCTTCCTGACATATCTTTAAAAGGTAGTATATATGTATATTGCTAAACTATCTAAATTATTGGATGTACATATATATATATATATCAAAATAAAAATAAGATATATAATCGGAAGAGTCCCATTTTGTACCATCTTATGATTGTTTGGGGGTAACAACCCAAGTAGTCAACAAAATTTAGATATGCGAGGTTGACACTACAATAAATCATGAACAATTCCATCATCCAAGTTAGGTGAATACGATAAACATTGGTGATATGGGAATTAAATCAAACATGTCTAGTATTGACAATGCTTCTTTGGAGCCAAAGTTCGACCCCTACCACCCATATCATATCTCCAGGATATTTTTTGTGCTTTAAAATATGAAACCATTTGGGGATAATCTTTACTGTGATATGTATATATATATATACTAACAATATACTAACAATAACGGTGCAAGGTGGGGTCGTTATAATTCACCCAGATCTGTAGCTAGGAAAGGATTTAACCATTGCTGTCGGGGTACAACTATTTGTTTTTTTAATCGGAAAAACACATTTTGATTTGTTTTCTTTGATGATGTTTCACCACCAATAATCCGGATCATTAGGGCACAACATCAACCACAATGATTGCCAAAATTGTGGAAATTCATTCATCTCCCTAAACTATTTCCTGGATGTTTAAACTCTATATACCCATATTAAATCCCCAGTAAACCACTTAATTTCCCATGAAATTACCATGAAATCTCCGTGTTTCTTTTGTCCTCAGACCACCATGTGGGTCGATCGCTCACCGTGATGCCGGTCTCCAGGGCAAAGACCTGCCGAGCCGCTCGTGAAGTCGGAGAAGCTGAGGAGTTGGACGCAACAAATGCTGTGGTAAACCCAGCAAATCATGGGATAATCAGCAGGAAATTCTGTGGGAAATTAATATGTATATATATATGTATGTATGTATGTATGTATGTATGTATGTATGTATGTATGTATGTATGTACATATGTATATATATAATATAAACATTGTAATGGAATAGCTATGGGGCAACTATCATAAACCAATTTGAATAGAGGTTTATTGGGTATACATATAGTAATATTACAATGGAATAGTTATGGGGCAAATAAGCCATCCCCAATAGAGGTTGATTGGGTAACCCCTAAAAATGGGATGATGTAAAATGACCTGCAACTGGTTGGTTTATTGGATGCTTCATCATTGGCTTTACCACATTAATACCATCTTCCTAAATTAAACACTGCCTTTTTTTGAACTCAAAAGAGTCTTGATCCAATAATCCAACAGTATGAATCCAATAGTACTGCCCGGTAAAGTCTTATCTTCCAATAATCCAATACTAAACTTAATGGCTTCTGGGTGTGAAAAATATGACCGGGGGATGAACAACAGTTGGGATCGGATAAGCTGATTGGATTTAGATTTTCTACACGAGACTTTGCTTCTTATGGAATTTTAGCTCATTGGAATTAGATAAAATCTCCCATCACCAGGTCGCAATAGATTCTGTATCAAAGTAGCCCGAGTTTCATCCAGTGAGCCTCTAGCCATGCAAGTTCCCTTCATGGTGCTGTATATTTTACCTACAAAACAGGGTCAATTTATGGAATAAACGTAAATATGGCATACATGGAGCATATGGAATAGATATGGAACACCCACACCATACAGTACATTTTTGTTGTAGTAAAGTAAACGATTGGTTTTCCATACCCTTAGTTAATTTACTGGAGGCTAGTTCTTTCAACCCGGTCATTTGGCCAGGGCTCAGAAGCTAGAATAGTTCTTCCGAACTTCCTGTGAACAGAAATGATGGCCTATGCTGGGACGTTCATCAGACTAATTTGGGTCCTGTTGATTTGACCAGTGGCCATATAAACCTATGATTGATTGGTGTCCTAATTGCTTGTGGCTTGGGACCTGTTAGAAATGGAACACGGACTACCAGTAGGATCAATGGGAATTTCAGGATCCTAAAATGAAGGTACTGTACCATATAAGGCCATGTTTCGTGGGGATATTCCCTTACATAGGCCTTATATAGGCCTTATATATGGTAGGTACCTTCAATTTAGGATCCTGAAATTCCCATTGATTAGGATGCATACGGCTAGTTTTTTCAGGGCTATCAGAAATTGGATAGCTGAACTCCTGGCAGTTTGGAATAGGTTCAATACTTCTGGGACCATCTGACGAAACAGCATGAACATGAATCCCATCCGCCATTCATATTAAACACCCCCAAGAAACCATGGTGTTTAATAAGAAAGGGGGATGGGACTAAGTAACAAACAAATTTGCTGTGAAAACAAGGCTACCAGGGTCTTGATGCTGATACAAACTTGTACCACTGCTTCATCAATCAAACATGCCATTTTCGTGCTAATATACAAAAATATCCTCATTTTCAGACACAACCACGACTGTTTTCTCATGTTTCTCCGAGTGGACACATCACGACTGGCGGGAGGGCTGTTTCAGCCGGGCCCTTCTTTTGGAAGACGCCCAAAGGCCCCGCAGTGCAACGTGGCTAACATCTGCGGCGGGGCGGCTAAGTTGTGCAGTTTCTGGTGCAATCATGTCATAACTCACCAATATCATGAATGTTAGTTTGAAAACGAGGAATGCCAATAAAGGAGTCTTCCCGTAAAATGGTGATGTTCAATGATTTTAGATTCTAGATGGGGAAATGATGATTTCACCATATTTCACCACTGCATTGGGGGTGTATATCCCAAACTCAGACACACCCAGCACTTAACAGTGATTCCATTCCTCCACACTCAAAAAATCCGGTCTAACCGGCTGGACCACTGTTACCCTTCAAAAGAAAAAGGAATGAGATAATTCTCCACATGGGTGTGTCTGGAAATAGGGCATACTCCCAGTTATCACCATTTTACTAGGGAAAATGGTCATGAACCGGTGGACATATAGGGGTATCCCGTTTTCAGGCAAACCTGTATAAAGCCAAGCAATAGCCATTGGCCTGGTCTTTGAACAGTCCACAGCAACACAGAAGGCAACTTATGTCATCATCTTTTTGGACAACCTAATCACTGATCAAATATACAAATCTAAAAGGAAACAAGGAACTGAATCTATCATATACCAACCAAAGATGAAATCGATATACATGCGCCACTTTTGGGTGGTGTACCATCTTTCACTCACCACTAGACCATAGATGAAAGCAGTGCTCCTAAAGGTCTTTATCGACCTCTTCACTCACCCAACCGCAGGCAGGCAAAAGGAGCAGGTACCTAGTTAAGTACCCAAATGCCTTGCAAAATCAACCGGCTCTATGCAACACGGCTTCATGGACATAGTAATTAGTGGCAGGTATAACTTTTTGCTACTTTGCTCATCCCAGAAATCGAGCTGAGCATGAACACAATATATGATATATATATATAAAGATATATGGGTCTGTCAAAAAAATAGGTATCGAAATATCCACTGGTTTATCATCATGTTGTGCATTCAAAATGGCCACTTGGGCACTGTTTCTATATATTTCAGACAGCATCCGATCCAATCAGGTGGAACAGCAGCAAATGGCTTTGTCCATGTTTGTCCTTTTTAAAAGGGACCCCACATTTTGATGGTCAGATTTTTCCTGATTTAAAATTGCAGCAATTTAGGGTATCTCCTGCTTTCGCCAGCGCATCAATATGCTGCTTTTCTGTTGCTACTATCTACAGAAGTATAGTAAGTCTTCACACCCAACCACTGAACATTTATCAGAATGGCAGCAGAAAAGACTCGGCTACATGGTCTCACTCATAGCCTAAATAAATTACAGTGGCACTGAGTAGCCCACAGTCCATCTGCGGACTTCTTTCACTATCCATTGATCTTTCTGGGTAAAATTTTGCTCTTTGGCCCTCCATCTACTGGGGTAGCTCTCACAATATCTACGGCCAGTCTATCATATGATGGCACCACTCTCATATGTCTCTGAAACCGTTGGGAAACAAGTAGCCAGCAGTGCTGTGTCATTGGCACCCGAAACCAAAGACATAATATCATAAAACATGTTCTGTTTGACCTTGAACCTTCGTAGTGATGCCCGTGGGTTACAGCATGGTGATTGGTCCAAACCCGCATATGTAAACGTATAGATCTGGAAAATTGGATTGCAGATTGTTTTCCTTTTGGATTCTGATGGGCTGTTACATTTTTTTGATGTTGAACCTTGTTGAGTGATGATTTTGTCTTTAGTTAGGTTTCATTCGCACTTCAGACTGTGATACGTACTCCTCTCAGATCTTGTTGGTCACATGCCTAACTTGTTGACTTTAGTCCCATGCTTCATTTTCATTGTCTATACCACCTTTTGTTGTGGACATAATAATGTTTCTTGGATCCCCATAGGCACTTCTGATGTCGCTCTTGGTTGATTCTCCGCAGTGTCCCTGGAGGTTTGGATACCGAAAAGTTCTTGCCGATCTGCCACGGCAATGGAGGATGCACCTGCCGGGCCAGGAACCATCCGGATCTAGTTTGAAAGTACATATGCATATTTCCGTATTTATGTGGATCTTGTATGGATGAATACGTCATATTTTACATCATATTTTACATATATTAACAAACCAGAAACGTTGGGAGATTGAAGCTTTAGGTATTCCAAAAAACAATGAAGCTGATATATATATATATATATAAATAAAAAAATATAAACAGCATATAATAGCAAACAATGTGCAGTGCTGAAAATAAATCTCACGCGTTTCTCACACCAAGGACTCATACACACACAACAGAACATTGCTGAACAAAATGGAAATGTACTGTACGAGTACATGTCGTGTTGAATGGTCTTGAAAAGCTGTGTAAAGGTTTTGTTGAGGCCTGTTACGTTGTTTGTCCAGCCAACATAACGACAATGACACTTTTGTTTCACCAAATCTTCAATGATCATTAATTACGGAAATACCACTGCATATATTACCCAGGTCCTGCCGTCGTAGCCTAAATTTCTCTGGATCAATACCTATTTCTATACCATTTTCAGGGAAATGAACATCAATGAGCATCCATTCACAAGCTATTTTGATGTTCACCAGGGGTACATGGTTTTGACCCACTGCCATATCAAAATGAAGTGCAATCATGTCAGTCCTCCAGTGTGGCGGTCCGAAAATGTGGTGCAAAAAATGGACGTGTGTTGCTTGTTAGAACATGGCTGAACTCGGCAAATTGCATGATACTGGTGATTAATAGCTTCTACCGGCATGGAGTGTGCAGTGTGGGTATGACATGGTATGGCTACCTAGACATACAATGACATACATTTATGTTGTTAAATTAACCTATGTAGATGGAGAAACACATGAAAAAATAAAGACTACAAAACAATATCAACACAAAATCTACCTGTAAAGTGGTATAAACCTTTGGGAAATTTGTTTTGTTTGGATGGTAGCCCTGTGCGGGGAACCTCAAATCCATTGACCCAGCCCTTCTTCCACCTCTCAGGCGTTGAACTGCGGCGGATTTTCTTCAATCACCTAGTCCAAATGGCAGGTGTTTAAAGGGGTTCCTGCAGCTATGGCCCTTTACCAATTACTCATAACTATTTATAACTTGTAACCCCATTTATAGAGTGTATAACCCCATTTATAACCAGTTATAACTTTATAACTCATAAACGGCCAGAACTGTGAGAATGCTTGATATTGCGTTGGTATTTTCATTCTTTAAAATAATGTCTTTTGTTTTTTTGGAAGGTAAGCCATTATGTATACAGAGACCCATGCGTAATGTTTGTTTGAGCAGCCCCACCAATGGGGACCCGTCCCTCAAACTCGCATTATAACCGAGCAGGAAGCCGGGCCCCTTTCGGGCATCGCAGCTGAAACAAGAGTGGCCAATATGAAAACCGAAACACTAGTAAGTAATTAATTGATATCTACATGATGCTTTGAAGTCATTTTGTTTAAATCAATGTTTGGCAATCTAGGTCCTTATATTTTTTAAACATTGATTTGGCCCACTGCGCTCTGGCTACAGTCTCGTGCGCATTTTGTTGACGGCTTTGTTAGATCGAGGAAAACCGCGGAAACACATACCCTCCGTTGGCGAACCCTGGAGCCATCACACCTCTAATACCATATTATAATAATTCGGGCACTTCCTTGGTTTCACGCGCAAATTCACATGCTCGTGGACTGTGGCTGTGATCTAATAGTTCGCTTCGCAGCTGCGTGACGTGTGGTTGACACATGATGATGTGAAAACTGATCATGACCTCATTTGTCCGGAACTCAGAAATTTGTTTACGAAGCTTCCATTTAACAAAAAATGGTAGTAACAAAAACAATCAAAACAAACAACATTGTTTGTGGGCATTTGCTGTTTAATATTCTACATTTATCATCATGATCATGAACATGATCGATCATCATGATCATGATCATGATCATCATCCTCCTCCTCCTCCTCATCATCATCATCCTCATCCGTCCCTTTCTGTGCGACCGCCCGTCACGCAGAGATTGCGCGCCTTTTTCTTGTTCTCAGTCAGGGGCCCATCCTGAGCGCCAGCTCTCCAGCCGAGAATGGGAATACGATGGTGACATTGCGATGTATAAAAAACATATTAAAACATGGATATGGGGGTCTCACCATCATCAGGGATTCCTTTCAATCTAAATGTTCAGAAAAATTGGTATATTAACACTTATTAATTGGGGGACGATCATCTCCACTTATCGGAATTTAAACCATGTTTTGACCATGGCACTTATCGGTTGTGTCTGCAGATTTCGGGGGAGACCCTGCAGATACACCCACACCATCCCAATCATCTGGCAAAACCTTTGAATTCTAACTTCTAACCCTGACAATTTGTGTTAACATGGTTTCTGTACCCATGACAATCACTATCCATTGGGAAACTAATAGGAGCTCCCTGGCTCTCAAAAAACAGGACTTTCGATACCCCATTTTGGCTCCGCTCCGGCGTAACCAATGATGATTCCCTGGGAATTCGCCCTCGGGGATTGCGGTGGTTCCAATGGCAATCGAACCTTCTTCCACCTGCTGACTTCTGCTTCTCTTATGAAAAAGACACCCGGCAAAAAACAAATGTTGAGTATGATTGTTGATGTGTAATATCGTCCTTCGAAACGGCAAAAAACAACAAGATTCAAAACATCTCAAAACCGGTGTAACAAACCAACCACAAGTTGTCCACTGAAAGCAACATTTGGAATTCAAACTGGTCCTCGCATTGTTTGAGAGCAATTCACTGACTTTGAAACATAAACATGAAGCACGGAGTTCTATTATGTTCTATTATCTTGTTTTTTTTATTGTCTATTCTGGGGCATCGTAATTATAAGCCATAAGCGGACGCAATTCAGGAGCAAGTACTTCTTTGTGTGTTTATACCTACCTACCTACCAAACTATCTATCTATCTGGCTACTTGTTTTTGATCTGTGTTGTCTTTTTTATCTGTTTTAACTGTTTTATTTGTTTTAACTGTTTTATCTGTGTTATATGTTTTATTTGTTTTATCTTATCTTATTTATCTTATCTATCTATCTAATCCTATCTATCTAATCCTATCTATCTAATCCCTATCTAATCCTATCTATCTAATCCTATGTATCTAATCCTATCTATCTAAGCCTACCTATCTAATCCTGTCTATCTAATCCTGTCTATCTATTCCTATCTATCTAATCCTGTCTATCTAATCCTAGCTATCTATTCCTATCTATCTAATCCTATCTATCTATTCCTATATATCTAATCCTATCTATCTAATCCTATCTATCTAATCCTATCTATCTAATCCTATCTATCTAATCCTATCTATCTAATCCTATCTATCTAATCCTATCTATCTAATCCAATCTATCTAATCCTATCTATCTATTCCTATCTATCAAATCCTATCTATCTAATCCTATCTATCTAATCCTATCTATCAAATCCTATCTATCAAATCCTATCTATCAAACCCTATCTATCTAACCCTATCTATCTTTTCCTATCTATCTAATCCTATCTATCTAATCCCTATCTAATCCTATCTATCTAATCCTATCTATCTAATCCTATCTATCTAATCCTATCTATCTAATCCTATCTATCTAATCCTATCTATCTAATCCTATCTATCTAATCCTATCTATCTAATCCTATCCATCTAATCCTATCTATCTAATCCTATCTATCTAATCCTATCTATCTAGTCCTATCTATCTATCTATCTATCTATCTATCTATTCCTATCTATCTATCTATATATCTATATATCTAATCCTATCTATCTAATCCTATCTATCTAATCCTATCCATCTAATCCTACCTATCTATTCCTATCTATCTATTCCTATCTATCTAATCCTATCTATCTAATCCGATCTATCTAATCCGATCTATCTAATCCTATCTATCTAATCCGATCTATCAAATCCTATCTATCAAACCCTATCTATCTAACCCTATCTATCTTTTCCTATCTATCTAATCCTATCGATCTAATCCTACCGATCTAATCCTATCTATCTAATCCTATCTATCTAATCCTATCTATCTAATCCTATCTATCTAATCCTATCTATCTAATCCTATCTATCTAATCCTATCTATATAATCCTATCTATCTAATCCTATCCATCTAATCCTATCTATCTAATCCTATCTATCTAATCCTATCTATCTAATCCTATCTATCTAATCCTATCTATCTAATCCTATCTATCTAATCCTATCTATCTAATCCAATCTATCTAATCCTATCTATCTATTCCTATCTATCTAATCCTATCTATCTAATCCTATCTATCTATTCCTATCTATCTAATCCTATCTATCTAATCCTATCTAATCCTACCTAATCCTATCTAATCCTATCTATCTAATCCTATCTAATCCTATCTAATCCTACCTAATCCTATCTAATCCTATCTAAGCCTATCTAAGCCTATCTATCTAAGCCTATCTATCTAAGCCTATCTATCTATCTATCTATCTATCTATTCCTATCTATATATTCCTATCTATTCCTATCTATTCCTATCTATCTATCTATCTCTCTATCTATCTATCTATCTATCTGTCTATCTATCTATCTATGTATGTATCTAATCTATCTAATCCATCTAACCCATCTAATCCATCTAATCCATCTAATCTATCTAATCTATCTAATCTATCTAATCTATCTAATCTATCTAATCTATCTAGTCTATCTAATCTTTCTAATCTATCTAATCTATCTAATCTTTCTAATCTATCTAATCTATCTAATCTATCTAATCTATCTAATCTATCTATCTATCAAATCTATCTAATATATCTAATCTATCTAATCTATCTAATCTATCTATCCATCCATCCATCTATATAATCCTATCTATAATCCTATCTATAATCCTATCTATAATCCTATCTGTAATCCTATCTATAATCCTATCTATCTATCTATCTATCTCTCTCTCTATCTAATTTATTAATCAGACAATCTACCAATTTATCTATCTGTCTATCTACCTACCTATCTATCTACCTACCCACCTAACTATCTACCTACCTACCTAACTATCTACCTACCTATCTACCTATTCCACCTATCTACCCTACCTATCTATCTATCTATCTACCTACCTACCTATCTATCTACCTACCCACCTAACTATCTACCTACCTACCTACCTAACTATCTACCTACCTATCTACCTGTTCCACCTATCTACCCTACCTATCTATCTATCTACCTACCTATCTACCTACCTATCTATCTACCTACCCACCTAACTATCTACCTACCTACCTAACTATCTACCTACCTATCTACCTATTCCACCTATCTACCCTACCTATCTATCTATCTATCTACCTACCTATCTACCTACCCACCTAACTATCTACCTACCTACCTAACTATCTACCTACCTATCTACCTATTCCACCTATCTACCCTACCTATCTATCTATCTATCTACCTATCTACCTATCTATCTAGCTACCTATCTATCTATCGATCCCAGTATATAACAGTATATAAAATATATTTACAGAGTGAGAGAGAGAGAGAGATATTTATAAATACACTATGCATATCTCCATGGCAATCCGACTGGCCCAAAGCTCTGGAACCAAGCGTCTCCGTCCAAGGAAATGTACTCGTTGTCCACGCGCGGAGAGTGAGAGAAGAGACCAACCAAGTCCTGACGAAAGGTTGGCTGCCCGAAAAACACACAAGGGGTGCTTGGATCAACAAATGGTGAAATGCTGGTCCGCCTGAATATGCAAGATGATGCAAGATGTATGTGTTCATCCATGACCAACACACTCTTGGTCCATGACCACCCATTCTGATTAAATGTGTAGTTCAGGCCTACCTAGGTTGCCGGTGAGAAGCAGTATGAGACATATAGCAATGGATTGAAATTCACAACATTCATTGCAGGACTCTTTGGTGGTGAAGCCATCTGAAAAAAACAGGAAAATCATTGGGTATCATCATACAAGAAAGGATGAAGATGATGCAGGTTCAAGAGAGAATCTACCGGAAACAATGGATCCACTATGCTTTTTACAAGGGAATTACCCTCTGGTAAACACATAACTATGGGAAATCAGCATTTTTCATGGGTATATCAACTAGAAATGTCAATTTTCAATAGTTGTGTTAAATTGCCTAAGGGTAAATTGCTCGGGCATGCTGTTCACCCGACCAGGAGCCAAACCGTTTACCTGTCCTGACTTGACTTTTTCATGAAGAGGCTGATGGAATGGCTATGTTCCTTGGCCAAGACACAAAGGACCAACCAAAAGAGTGGACATGTGGCAGGGTAAAAGTCATAGCACTTGTGTATAATAATATATATATAATACATAATATATCATTACCATAATGTATCAACACATCCAAAATTTGTGTACACATAAATATGGAGCATGTAATATGTATGTGTCTACATGCACACTGCTTAGTCAATCAGTCTCCCCATACGGCAAGGTTCGATGTGGACGCGACTCCAACTCTCTCTCTCTCTCTCTCTGTGAGGTGTTTCGGGGTGAACACCAGGGAACTGGTCCGTGAAGTGTCCTATACCGCCTGTATAGACAAACAACCATATTCATCATAGACATCCCCGCGACTAGGTTATACACTTTGCTGAAGTCAAGGAAATGCACAAGTGAAGGCATAACCAGCCAGGTTCAGCAGTCAACCATCCTCATTGCCGTGTTCCTGGTTTTTTGGCTTTATTATCCCCACATTTTGAGGGTTCAACTAACACTCAAAAAAAGCGGATAATAATCTCTATACTATTGATGGATGTATGTTCACATGTTTGACACTTTAACCCTCCATGTCAAAAAAAAACATGTTGCTTCAAGCATCAACCCTTCATCTGCCAAAGTACCACAATAGCCTCCTTCCACTCACGGCTGGTGTCTCGCGCGACATCTGCCAAGGAGTGTTCTGCCAGCAGGGGGATGAAGTCCTCATCCTCCAAATCACCCGCGGGCTTCGCGGGGAACTTGAAGATCAACGCCTGAGGACTCGAGTGACTAGGTCCTAGGTGGCTCCTTGGTTTACCTTAGTTGGGTATGGTTTCCTTGGTTTACTTAGGTAAGCAGATGTAAGCAGTGAAATAACTGGACTAATCCTGCCTACCTTAGTGAATTGGGGTAAACAAACCACTAAGTGGGCTGAACCAACGAGAAGAAAACCAACATTTACGAAGAAATCTGGGGGTGCATAACTAGCGAAAAAAAAAAAAACAGCCAGTAAAGAAAGACTGGTAATGTGGGATGAAAGAGAAATCTCACATTCTTGGGTGGTTATGTAAATAAAAAAAATCTTCAACTTTAGCCATAAACCATCTATCAACAGTTATTAATCTTGAAATATCAAATGATTAACAAATTAACATGTATTAACCCATTTTAAGCCAAGCATGGGGTATTAGCCATCCCAAGTCGGCTGAGCATCTTGACTCGACCAACTTGAGAAACAACAGAAACATAAGTGAAATAGTGAAGCAACAAGGATTGGGGGATTATGTACATATACATATACACAAATATATAAACATATGTATATATATATATCTACTATACACATTATATTTATGACATTTATTCATTCCCTTGCCGCTTGTCGACGCAAGAAGATTAACCCTCAAAAATGGGTATGGTTCATACAATGAAGCCCCAATGGATGATGAAGTGTAGATAGGGGTTTGAACTTTTCAACTTGGGGTGGGCCAACTGGCAGCCCCATCATATTTTCACCTGCTAAGAGATAAGCAAAATCCATAGCCCAAGGCGCCAGTTGCAGCAAGGAGAGCATCATGCCGATGATGTTGGGACCCCACACCGGCACCTTCCCCGTGCGCACGCCCACGGTGAACCAACAGCTGCTGTTCAGGAAGCCCAGGAAGCTCTGCATCACCGGGAGCGTCCTGAGCAACGGTAAGGTGGGGGCGTCTGGTTTTTGTGCTCCACAGAGATGATATGTAGAGAGAGAGATAGATATATATATAAATATATATATGATTATCAAACATGCTTCTAGATGGCTGCAATAGATAGTAAAAATGTATATGTATAAGTATAGCGCTATACACGGAGCTGCGATAATCATCCTCCCAAGTAGAAGGGCAAAGACAACATCATATTTGGAATAAACAAGTTGGTACTTTTTACCTCTTGCCGTGGTACACCTCATGACACCTCATTGCATCCCGCCCAAGGCCTCATCCTACAAAGGTTTATCCCGTCCAAGCATCTCAGAGGACTTTGTTCTCAGCACTTCTTTCATACCTTGGTGACGAACATGAAGCACCAACTTCCAAGGAGTACCGAGCATGCCACTGGATAGCCACAAACAAACCAAAGGTCATTGAGAATGATTGATCCAAATGCATCATGTTGGTGCAAACAAACCGATTCCTTCACGATGTCAGCCAACATTCCATGGAAGATCGTGCCATGTCATGACATTCACCACAGTCCAAAAGGATGGAACACGACACGCCGATGACATGCAAAGATCAACATCCCCCCAAATTGAAATAGCGGTATACAGCAATTGCGGATCACTGCATTAAAAAAACAAAACCAACCATCTTCCAACAAAAACATCAACGGTCTGTAATGATTCCAATCCCACGGCCATCCCATGGTGACGTCCCAAGGTGCTGGACAAGGGCGCGCCATACATGATGATTCCCACCATCATCCCCAGCACGCCCACATCAGCCGCTCCCCCAAAGGCCGCGTAGGCAAAGATCAACGCAGCAAGGAGGCCGGTGAAAGCCGTGGCGAACGCCTTGGTGGTGAAACCCAAAACGGAACAGTCCCCTCCGGTCCTAAGTCATGGGTAGCCAACAATGGAAGGCTGATAACGGGTAATCTTATCTGGTTGGTGGTTGACCTACCCCTTTGAAAAATGATGGAGTTCGTCAGTTCCCAATATATGGAAAAATAAAATTCATGTTCCAAACCACCAACCAGTTATGAAAATGGATGAGAACTGGGGTTATCCCCATTGTAGGAGACCTCCATGTAGATAGGGAAATTTCATCATCTCTGAATCAAATTGAGAGCCACTGGTCCTCCCTTTCGCGTACACCCAAGTCGCACAGAAGGTTAATGACTTGCTGAATAACTTGAATCTTGTCCCATGATTTTCAACCGCATCAAATCCTCACATGAACCGCAACCGAAAATATAAGTTTATTACCTATACACTAGATATTCACATATTATACAATCCCCAAACGATTGGTGATTGTAATTAATGCCCAATAATACCAATCCAAATTGTAATTGGATGGTGTTTACCACCGTATCACCATTCTATGACATATTGTGCCACTTATCCCGTAAATCATCGTGATATATCCCTATGAAATGGGGGTTCAGTAAGCTGTTATCATTACAATGTGAGGCCCCCCAGTTATAAGTTGGTTTATAAGCCCCAGTAACTATAGTTATAAGTACCATAAACCATAGTTATTGGAGTTGTGTGAACCCCAACTGAACGCTATCGTGGCCGGGGGCCTCACGTTGCTTTCATGATGATAGATTCCCCATGATCATCCTCCAAATTTCTTGGTTACTTTCCTTTTGGAGGTTTCCTAAGTCATGGGGGTACCCCCAATAGCTGGATAGTTTCTGTTAGGGACAATCCTATGAAAATGGATGAGAACTGGGGGTATCCCTATTTTAGAAAACCTCCATATAATCACCCTAGTATCGCTATCATTTGGGGCTTGAATCGCTACATTAAGTGGCTGAATTTTCATAGTTCAATCACCTGAAAATAGCTGCCTGCTATCATACAGTATGGTCTTTTGGTGATGATTTCCCAAATGTAAAGCATCATTCCAGTGACGTCACTGTGTGAGGCCATGATCAAATGAACCCAGATCCCACTATATCGAAAATTAAAAAATGCTTATAGAAGGGTGATCCGATATAACATATATATATATATAATATATACACACATATTTCCTTCATATCTTCCATCTATATCATCCCTATGATTCATAGGTATTCAACTATTTCTATGGCCATGTTCAATAGCTAAATATGTTAAATTACCAGAGGGTAATCCAAAAATTATTCTTGGCTCCACCACATTGGATCTCCGAGTCGCAGCAGTGCGATCCCAGTGCTTGGCATGCGGCTCCTTGCGCGCGAAGCACCAGCAGGCCGATGTGCTGAAGATGCCAACGAAGACCTAGGTGCCCTGCGTGCCCAAATTTTAAAAACACGTGGTGCCATTAATATGATAAATCTGGGTAATGTTGGTAAAACAGCAATAAACCACCCATTTGGGAATGGTTTATACCACCTATTTACGGTGATTTGGGGGATGGTTTATTATTGTTTTACCCACATTAACTTCAATCAATGTCATGGGCTTTCTACATGTGACATGGCAACTGCGTACTGCAATAAGACAATGTGGGATGGACTAATATACTAGTTTATAGCTAACTAGGGACCATCCGACCACAAGTAAAACTGGTCAAAAACACAGAACTTGTGGTGTGAACATACGATTTTTGAAATACGTCCTTGGAGGGTCTAGGGATTTATGACATGATTCTGATGAGAGATATAGCAACATATTTTATATACTATCCTATAATCTCCTATTTTGATCTATGTTGGGGACATTTTGGGATTATCAACTCGTAGCCATTGTACAATGGGGAACATGATGTTCCTAACGATTAGATTTGGGGCAGCGACAGGAAGCCTATAGTAGGAGAGACCCAATGCTCGCCATCAAAAAAGGGCTTGTTTACCATCATCGGTTCAATCATCACAAACAAAATGAATCAAACCAACATCAAACAATGACCAGAACTGGTTGCACACATGAATAATTTTAGATAACATGCAAACACAGCTTCAAAAAGTGAGTTCTTAGTATTTAGTGAGTTAAGCAATATTCCGATTATTTCCGATTCCAAAAAACATCAACTACATAAAACAACTACATTCAACTACCCAGCGAACCCATCGAGCCGGAGCAACTCCATAGGCGTTGCACGGAACGACAGGTGGGACCGGCAAGAACAAACCATAGGCCAGCCTCCACGGCCCGTGCGCTGCTATGGGAGAAACACACGTAAAAAAATGTGTTTGACCAAGGATTTAACTAAAGAATTTGGTATTTCAGCATCAAAACATGGATTTAACATGATTTAAACATCAAAAACAAGCGTTCAAACAACACAATTGGGAACTCAACCAACGAATAATTGACTGACACAATTGGTTTCTCTGAAAATGGTGGAGATCTAAATCCTCCAAAAAAAGGCCATTCAACAATGGGGGATTTATATGTGGGTCAAACTTATGTTTCAATCCATTGGACTTGGGGGATGACATGGGTATTAATATAGACTCTTAAAAAAACACAAAGCCATATCATTGCAGCGACTAAAGTCCAAATTGAGTCAAAATAGAACCTAAAAATCAGGGTACACCAAGTATCAGTTCCTTGGACGTGCATCTTCTAATATAATCTCTGTTTCAGAAGCCCTTTGAAAGCCAACAGTTTTGGGGATAACCCCCAAACCATGCTCATGTTATTTCAACTGCCCTTTGGCAGTCTTCCCCATCTCTCCAAGCAACTGAGTGATGCAATTCAGCGAGAAGCAAAGCAAGTTGATGGGATTGACGTACCGCACTTTCGCTGGCGTGCCACAAACATCGATGGCCCTCAGGAAAACTTCCAGCAAATCTCATCCATGCAAATGGGCATACTATGTCTTTCGGAGTTCCCTGTTATCCCTGTTGATCTATTTTTCTGCACCCAGAAAAAAAAGCACTGCGGTTTTGACCAATACGCACATCCTTGTTGAACTGGACGTTGGGAAGCGGCGCTTGGATAGATTCTAATCATCTAAGTACCTGCAAATTGAAGAACTAGAACCAATATGAACCAATGACCTGCTCTGCGAGGTGTGGATCTTCAAGCTCTGCACATGCGAAGTGGCCATGCAACAACATCATGTAATAGCCTATAGCCAATCCCAATCGCTACATTGATCTGTGTTTTCCCAAGACATCCCGAGGATTTCGGCGAGATGCTGAGACAACGGAGCCGTCATGAAGAAGACCGCGAAGCAAACCGCCACGGTATCCAGGATGAAATCCGCCGCCATTGCGCCAAGAGGTGAATCGCAAGGCGCGCGCCTTGCGCGCAGTGCGGCGCGGTGTAGCAGTGCAGCTATGTGCGGCTCGGTGCATGGGATGTACATTGAAACCTTCTGAAACATCTTGAAACTTCATATGCAAAGTAACTCATACTTTGCTGTTACATGCTGTAATTCCGTACTTCGGAAAAAATGCAGGTCCTGATTTGTAGACTATGTAAAAAGAAAATCTTTGCAGAGCTGAAAACTCTGGTGAGTGACCAGTGAGAACAATATTTGACTTCTCTTTTCAATCCTAATGCTGCAGCCGGTGAGCCAAAGAGGGTGCACAGAGTCCACATGAGTCCACAGGTCAATCTTGGAAGGGGGGCTTTCTTGTAGTATGAAAGCCATTTGGGTAGGATGACTCCGCTGAAGGACATCGTGACTTGCTGCTGGGTAAACTTACTTTCTCGTTGTTGGGAGTCGAAACTGAAAACTCTCCGTGTTTGTTGTGCATGGCAAGCATTGTTGGTTTTGATTTCATGACTTCCTATCCTTTTGTCAACATGTTTCAACTCCCCATCTCGGTCTGGCAGGTGAACTCCATGATTGAAGCTTCGTGTCACCATTTGGCTTTGCCCACAAGTGATGCAAAAAAAACAGATTGCGTGAATTGGGAATGTGATGATTATCATCCCTTAAACGGTGGCTAATCCCTGATAAACAACTTCCAACATGTTTTGATCAGTTTAACCCTAAATAGACCTTAGTGGATTAAGAACGCTCTTAATCTGATGACTGCCAGGCACCTGGTTAAGGCCGTCCTCGATGAAGCCCGACAGGGCCAGAGCTGGGACCTCATTAAACCCTTTTCGAATCTGACAATCGCTGGGATCTTTGGATGTTCAATGATGTTCATACCCCCAAAGAATGGTGCCATAGATTCTAAGCCATCATCCATGATCATGTGTCTGATGTTATAACTGGCAAATTTTGAGTCAGCTACAATTTGCTCTAATAGGTATTGACCCGTCCAAATAAAATGGTGGGAAAATATGATGGTGAGGAAACAACATGGTGGCACAACAAATTGATGCAATGTTAAAGGACTTGTTTGGGTTAAAACATGAAACATGGTGTCACTCTTGAGGGGTGTACCCTTAAGTGTACCCAGCAAGAAAGACAGCAACGAACCACAAACAATTTGTTTTAGTTGCATATAACTGGTATGACAGTCTTTTAGATTTGTCATGGCGAAAACATTGACATATCAATGTTTATGAACGTGTTGTCCTATCCAATTGGCAAATTATTGCAAATGATTAGGCACTGAACCACTCTTGGGGATATGTTTTGGCATTTGCCCATCAAGAGAGAATGGGCAACCAACCAACAAAGGGCCACCAAGTCAATGGATTTCTGTGATCAATGGGCCACTAACATGGCTATCTAAATCTACCTAATCACCAATAAAGGACTGGGCTAGCATCTTGCTAAGTATCTAAGTGGGGTGAACCAGCAAATACGTTCTACAAAAAACATGCCCCATCGGCCTCGCGCAAGCGGTAATGTCCAGACAATGTGACTCGTAGATCCTGCAACAAATCCATTCATTTCTCGAAGAAAAAATATGTGTAAAATGCGCCAATATATGCTTCTAGCGTTTTGCGTCTGACAAAAGTCGTAAGCACGTATATATGTGCATATATATATATATATATATATATATACTTGTATATATATATATATATATTAATACATACTATCTATCAAACACCTCCAGCCAGTGTAAATATACAATAATACACAATAAACAACATGCGTACGGCATTACGGTACATGTAAAACGCAAAAAGGATGTACCACTGGTTGCAACTCCTGTCGACGGACGGAAGAACGCCGGGCCTGAGCAGCGAGCATCACAGGCCCTTCACACATTTATCTAGCACACATGGGGAATGTTCACTAACCCTGATATGGGATATTATATATATATATACACACACATGGTCTGTATATGTACATATTGATATCCATCCAGGCAGGGAGATCACTTTGGCCATATAAATTTCCATCACTTTGGTCATACATCATCCTATGACCGATGATGATCACTTCGGGCAAAACAATCCAATCACTTTGACCATAAATCAGAGTTTCGTATCCAATGATGATCACTTTGGTCACACATCTCCATCACTTTGGGTATATATATATGTATATATATATATATATCGATTTGTCGGACGGAAGATTGTCACTTTGACAATACATTTACATCTCATTGGTCACAAACTTCCAGGTTATGCATCCCGAACACACGTTTAGGGTTACCTCTCTTTCCTTACCCCAAGAGCAACAGGACATTGCTTTTGCACACACCGTGCTTCTCTAAATGCGAGGCAAACGTCGCAACCTTGCACGTCTTTCAGAAATTTAGTGTACGCCGGAAAGCCTGCACACTCTTTCGCTCATCCCTCAGCATCTTCTTATAAAATGCTTGTGGTGCAGTGTCATTTTGATGACATGTTAGTCTGCGGAAAAAAAGCAAAAAGAGCCGCTCCCTAATAGCCGCTCCACAGATCAGAACAACTAGCACCTTTTTTGCAACATAAGCCCAAAGAATATCCCCAACTCTTGTTGCTATGTCTATGGTGGTGCTGGTGCTGGTGGTAGCTGTGATGCTGGCAGTGGAGGTTCAGGAGGATAAGAAAAGCAACCATTCAAACGAAAGCCGGTGGCGGACGCGGGGGACGGCACGCATATGTTCCAGCACAAAAGCAAATAGCAGCAAGTGCCAGTTGGGCGCAGCAATGACAATAGAACCGGTCGTAATTAGCAGCAACAAAAGCAGCAAAAAGAAGAAAGGAACTCAGCATACTAGGCGTAATAGTAATTGAGGAGTGGGAGGATAGAAAGAGCAGCAATTAAAATCACACTTGGGTGGGCCGCGCGGGGGAAAGGAGCAGCGTTCCAGAAACAAGATGTGAGAACTGACCACCAAGAGCCAAGAACCAAGAACCAGGTGTCTTTCAGGTTGGAGCCTAGGGTTTAAAACAAAGCAAAGAGAAGAGGATTAGGTGTGTTTAGGGTTTTGGCGTAAGAAGTAGGTGAAAGGTTGAGTCAACCCGAACTTTAATTTGGCAGACACCTTTTTATGGACATAATGGTATGAGTCTCCAAAAACCAGGAAACGACCACTGTTTTTCTACCTCACAGTTTTTCTACCTCAGAACAATGTTACAGAAACATGTGCTTCGTATTCTTACTGTGCAGGTCTGTGTTGAGCGCATGCGGAAGTTCATGCAAGAATCTATGCATCCATGTTGTGAAACTCATGTACATCGTCTGAAAACCATACAGGGGGGCGTCTGCGCCATTGCTTCTCGAGGCCATCTTGCCGCGGACATCGTATCGCCGATGGGGAATATTCCAGCTGCAGGAGGCTCCCTTCTTTTGTGGGGAGGGGGTTGCATCGGTAGCATAGCAGAATGCGGTGGAGGTGATGACGGCGAGTTTCCACGGTGGTTTCTATACAAAAAAAATTGGATTTGTTTTTCTTTTGGTGGATATCTGCTGGATCACAATCTGGATCGTCAATTTTTGCAGGTGTTGTTTTTTTGGTGAGAGTGGCGTGTGGACATGTAGTGCTGTCCATGCCGACATCATCGGTACCTTTGTGGGCTTTGATTGTATTTGACTAGAAACAGTGCAAAAACTGATGGTCACAAGGTCAGGGGCCGGTTTCTTTAGTTGTGCAGAGCCCGGACATGTTTCTGATACGTTGTCCATTGTGTACAGTGATGTTAATCGTTTGAAAAGTACAGGCCCACAGCCGCGAAACATATACTATACAGCACTATGGCCAAGCATTGCTAAGCGCAAACAAGGACAGTTGGTACGCACATGCATGCCACTATAAACGATGTATATAGATATTTAGATAGATAGATAGATAGATAGACAGACAGATAGATAGATAGATAGGCAGGCAGGCAGGCAGGAAGACAGATAGACAGATAGATAGATGGATAGCTAGACAGATAGATAGATAGATAGATAGATAGATAAATAGAGAGAGAGAGAGATAGATAGATAGATAGATAGATCGATAGTTAGATAGATAGATGGATAGATAGATAGATAGATATAGGTAGATAGATAGATCGATAGATAGATAGATAGATCGATCGATAGATAGATAGATAGATAATGATAGATAGATAGATTAGATAAATAGAAAGATAAATAAATAGATAGATGATTAGATTAGATTAGATTAGATTAGATTAGATTAGATTAGATTAGATTGGACTAGATTAGATTAGATTAGATAGCTAAAATTAGGTAGATTAGATAGATAAGATAGAAAAATTAGAACTATAGATTAGATATATTAGATAAACTAGATAGATTAGATATATTAGATAGATTAGATAGCTTAGATAGCTTAGATAGATTAGATAGATTACATAGATTAGATCGATTTGATCGATTTGATAGATTAGAAAGAACAAATAGAACAGATAGAAGAGATAGAAAAGATAGAACAGATAGAGCAGATAGAAAAGATAGAACAGATAGAACAGAAAGAACAGATAGATTAGATAGATTAGATAGATCAGATCGATTAGATGGATTAGATGGATTAGATGGATCAGATAGATTAGATAGATGGATTAGATAGATTAGATAGATTAGATTAGATAGATTAGATAGATTAGATGGATTAGATGGATTAGATAGATTAGATAGATTAGATAGATTAGATAGATTAGAAAGATTAGGTGGATTAGATGGATTAGATGGATTAGATGGATGAGATGGATTAGATGGTTTAGATGGATTAGATGGATTAGATGGATTAGATGGATTAGACGGATTAGATGGATTAGATAGATTAGATAGATTAGTTCGATCAGATCGATTAGATAGATTAGATATATTAGATAGATTAGATAGATTAGATAGATTAAATAGATTAGATAGATAAGATAGATAAGATAGATAAGAAAGATAAGATAGATAAGATAGGTAAAACAGATAAGAAAGATAATATAAATAAGATTGATATGATAGATAAGATAGATAAGATAGGTAAGATAGGTAAGATAGATAATATAGATAATATAGATAAGATAGACACTAGATAAGATAGATAATATAGATAACATAAATAAGATAGATAAGATAAATAAACTAGATAATATATATAATATAGATAAGATAGATAAGATAGATACGATAGATAATATAGACAAGACAGATAAAATAGATAATATAGATAAGATAGATCAGATAGATCAGATAGAAATATAGATAGACGAGACAAATAGATGGATCTATATATATATATATATAGATAGATAGATGGATGGATAGATAGATAGATAGATATAGGTAGATAGATAGATCGATAGATAGATCGATAGATAGATAGATAGATCGATCGATAGATAGATAGATAATGATAGATAGATAGATTAGATAAATAGAAAGAAAGATAGATAGATAGATAGATCGATCGATAGATAGATAATGATAGATAGATAGATTAGATAAATAGAAAGATAGATAGATAGATAGATAGATAGATTAGATAGATTACATATGTATATATATATATTATAGATTTATGTCTATGACAAAGGAAAGTTCTTCTCTAGTAACAAGCGCGATACCACAACCACGCCGCACATTAGGTTGGGGAAATCTCAAGTCTGACGTGCTGTTCCGCTTACATGCAAAATCAGACATCACTTTTGCTATCGATGCGCATCACTGACAGCCGTTATCGCCTTGCGCGCGTGTGTGGAAGTGATCACTGCTTTAACGTCCAGGACCAGGAACCACGAACGGAACAAAGAAATAACCCGGAACCACAAACCAAAAACCGAGAACAATGAACCAAGAACCAGGAAAGAAGCCAGCAGCAAGAACCAAGAACCAGGAACCCGGAGCCCAGGACCAGGAACCCCACCAAGAACGAAGAACCAAGAACCAGCACCCGCGAACCCACAACAGGCAGGCAACCGGAAATCAAGAACTGGGCGCCCGGAGTCACTGGATGAAGGAATGTCTACTTTACGGCCATCGCGATTAGAACAAAAGGTCCGAAGCGATGCAAACATGCGACCAAAGCGATTCCCAAAGCGAACGCGCGCCCCGGGATGTACAGTAATATGTATATATATATATATATCTACATATATATATATATTTATATATATACATTGTAGCCGAAATATAAACCAACAATATGAGATTACCTAGGGTGGGTTTCTCTAGAGGTGAAATACCCTGAAATTCAATGGTAAACGCTGTAAACACCACATGTTTTCCCCTATTGAAAATGCAATTTAATTGAGGAGATACCCATATACGGACAAACCCACATGAATAGGGCCTATATGACGCTTGGGGTCTAGCCCCTTAGTACAATTTAAAGTGGAATACAATGGAATATGTGACCAAGTATGCAAGAATATCGGCTGTATAGTATAGGTGTGAAATGGTTTAGGCACAGGTATAGAACTCATAGAACACGATGAACACATATACGTATAGGAAACCACTCCGTCCACGACTGAAACGTGTCTTCCGCCTGAGAAGAAAAGGTTCCGGTTCGCAGGGAAATTGGCTCCTGTTGTTCATGAAAAATGCACCGAGCATGTTTACTGAGCCAAAGATAGACATTTATAGCCTCCGTGTGGACCCAACTATTGCACTTGCCCCAAATGACCTAGGCAAAGCATGATAGGTTGAAAGCAAAAAATGGGCCATGTCATGTACCCAAAATCCTTCAGGCACAGTATATAAAAAATATTGAAAAAAATCAAACCATGTCACCTCCAAGCCAAAAAATGCCAAAACCCCGAGGTGACATGATCAGATCTCGGCTGGGGAACCCCAAGATCCCCAGACCTCATGGCAGTTTGAGCCGCATACAGGGTACAGAGTGGGAGATTGATAGAATGCGAAATGAAAAACTAAAATTAACGGGAAAACAGGAAAAAACATGACATTACAAAATGAGCTGTGTCATCAGGGAAATTGTGTTGTTGTTGTTGTTGCTGTTTGTTGTTGTTGTTGTTGTTGTTGGTGGTGGTGGTGGTGGTGGGGGTGTTGGTGTTGGTGTTGGTGTTGGTGTTGGTGTTGGTGTTGTTGTTGTTGTTGCTGTTGCTGTTGCTGTTGCTGTTGCTGTTGCTGTTGTTGTTGTTGTTGTTGGTGTTGGTGTTGGTGTTGGTGTTGGTGTTGGTGTTGGTGTTGGTGTTGTTGTTGTTGTTGTTGTTATTGTTTTTGTTGTTGTTGTTGTTGTTTTTGTTGTTGTTTTTGTTTTTGATATATACATTTTTCTAGTTTTTTCTTGTGCTGACCCCAAATGACGTGGCCGAGCCTCCTACCCCAAAGTCGTTTTCAGAAGGCCAAGTCTTTTTTCTTGAGTATAACCGACCAACATGTGGGTCACGCGGGCTTAACCAGCAATAATAAGATTTCCATGGATGATGATGGATGGGTTTAAAGGAAAATCGTTCTTTTTACTAGCGAATACATCTTTACCAGCGAATAGAAGGCGTTCCACGGCTTTCTTGGACATTTTCCCTTCACCCTGCAAAGGAGGAACAAACTGCTGGATGACAACACCAAAAGACTGGATTTGCATCCGTCACTGGGTTAAGTACTGTGGGCTCATATTTCAGGAAAAGGATGGAAAAGGAAGGCAGCAGTTGATAATAATTGATAGCAACAATGAATCAAAACGGGGTAATCTAGATGTAACAAATGATACCAACACAACATTGAGTTGGTTCTTTGGAAGCGTCACAGAGAAGAGTTTGTCTTCCTGTCAAAATATATACCGGTTCCTGACAGGTTTCCCTTCAAACAATTCTGCGACTCCAGAACATGCAGGTCAACAACACTGTCTATGTAGCTGATAAACCAACGAACAACTCAAACAGAAATACATCAAATTGACGCTCGGAGCTTCAAATGAAGAACGACGGGAAAAATTGTCTTAACTTTCGACAAGACCTGATGGAAATGAAATAAAGTTGCGATCATATGCTAAGCTTACACCTGTACAACATCTACTCACTTTGAGTAATGTTAATCTGCTCGACATCCGAGCGATCACAAGAATGCTGGTCAGCAATGGTGAGTTGGGCATGCCCACTCCAAAATCATATCACACAGAAAATATGAAACATTTAAATGAAACAATGGAAATACAGACTAAATGTCCCTAGGCTAAGCAAACCAGAAGTAAAACCACTGTTTTCAAGCCGTTGGATTCTCCATTCAGCATTTTTTTCGCACGGCCCGGCCCACAGATCCATCAATTGTCATCTCCGTCCTGAAAGGACTCGTAAAACCGCCAGAGTTCCAAAGAGAATCGACCACCTGCCCTGGGGCCAGGGCTGACGAGCAGTGGGCAGTAGCTACAAGTCCTGATGGGAGAAAACTGCCGTGACATCGCCCTGATTCCTGTGGTCATCGGTGAGATGATATGCGATTGAATCCTCAACTTCCAGCACGCTTCGTGATCAAACTGGGTACTGATCCGAGGATATCCGAGGTCCTACTCAAACATCCAATGGATCAATGGTTTCTCATTGTTTTTTAATGTCATACCCCATTTGGATCCAAGTCGGGCCCAAGCAAGATGGGTTAATGTATCCCAAGATGGGATTGGTTACTAGCAAGACAACCAACATCTGTGGTGTTCTTTCTCGCCTCATCGGGTTGGTTGAAGGGAAACAATGGCGCTTTCGAAAACTTACCTTCACCCAGGTCTTGCAGTCTGGAATCAACAATTACTGGGGAATACTGGGGATATTCCATGCAAAAGTCGGTATAAGTGAATAATACTAGTTTGTTCCATATGGTTAGTGCCGACCCACTCAAGTTGAGACTTCGCCCCATTTTTTTGCTGAGCCTGTTGAGCTCCATGTCCATCAAAGCTGACGTCCAGCTACTTGGTCCTCAGCATGGCGGCATGGCGGCATGGTCCCGGAGAGCTACCACAACACCCATAGAGATGTCTAGAAATGCGCTATAAATGTGGTTGGATATGGTTTGTTTTTTTTGGCACTTCTGGTGTTCCGCTTAAAACAAGAACAACACCAAACCCATGATGTTTCCCAGAAATCCGGAAGAAGTTGATCTCTTTGAAGCCACCCTATGGTTTTCCAAATATCACCCAATAAAGAAGTATATTCCCATATATTCCCCCATCACTCTGTCCCAAGGGAAACCTGGGCTACCTGGCCCACACCAGTGGGACCGACAAGATGCTCCATGGCTGGTTCTGGATCGCGATCAAAGACAATGGCCGTGGATTCATTTAAGGTATCTATAAGGGCAAAGTTTAGAGGACAAAAGGAGTCCTGTATGCTTTCCATGAATCAATTTTGGGAGCATTGGCCAAGTTCCCAGAGCGAAACTATGATCTCCAGAACGCCAGAACGCTTGAAGTTTGGACTCCTTGGGCTGAGCATATCCCCGGCTCCTAAAAAAAACCAGCCAGCAGCAACCCAAGTAGAAGCGTCGGCCAAACTATCAAATGTTGCCTTGTCTTGCTGAATGTGCACCGTGTGGCCTCATGATCAACTTTTCCCAACTGTTCAAGGGCACATGTTTCATGAGGCTTGGATAGTTGGATAGAAGCCCAAAGCTGCAGCCAGGAATCAACACCAATCTGCAAATGGGTGACATCAGGGTATGCGTGACATCATTGAGTACCCCTCATGGGTGTGTTGTAAAGCAAAGAAAACATGACTAACATTTGTGGCGGTTCTAACTTGAGCCATTAATAATTTGTATTCACAGATCGGGGACAATTTCGTCCACCGTTTTAGGGGGTCTATTTCAGGATAATACAAATTGGGCTTTGGTATATGATTTGCTCTTTGCTCCCCAGACACAAATCACCAAACAGTCTGTCCAGGAGCACACCAGCACCAGCAAGCATCTTTTACATCCAAGACACTGAATACTGCAGAATAGAGATATTCAACTTTAAACATATTGAATATAATCCGGAAGTAAGCTGTTCCTTAGCTCTGACCCTTGTTATAGATCTTCATATGAGTGGTGGACGACAAAATTATACTGACTACCCGCAATGGCCAAAGTGGGTGGTCCCCTATCGGTTGTGAATGTTTTCGCACAAAGTTGAACATCCCATATACACTCCGCACTACTTTAGTCTTCCGCTAATTTTGTCGGTTACTCGTATGACAAGGGATTGGCTTCGGAATCACCTTTTTATGCGGCGGGCAACGCCGGAACAGCTGAGGGCAACGCCCTAAAAGGCGCCACGTGGCACCGTGTTGGCGCCATGTTGGCCGCATAGAGACACATTACGTGGATAGGGAGGTATAAGAAAGAAAAAACGACCATTGGGGACACAATGGGAATATCACCAACCATGATTTCGGTGATGATTGCTGCTACCGTTTCTTGTGGGTATATCAATAAATGTATATATATATATATGTATATATATACTGTATACATTACATAATTACATAGTATAT
>CAMXCT020002433.1:0-100504 GCA_947184155.2 Cladocopium goreaui
TGTGATGATACCAATTCTGGTGTTCCTTGTGAAGACTGCTGTTGCGCTGGCTGCGCAAAGTCACCTGGCGTAAACGATGTTGGTGTAGTAGTAGGCAATGGAATTGTATTATCACGTGAACTTGAGGCAGTAGGATCATGTGAGGGTCCTTCATCTTCATCTTCATGAGGTTTCTGAGTAGGAACTGAAATTGGCTGAACATGACCTGGTAATTGAACCTTTGGCCTCTTGATAATCACCTTTGCCTTTGCCTTTGGTAAAGCATCAGTAGAATCAGTTGAGATCTGTCTCTGTTTCCTTTGAACTCTGATAGGCTCTGACGTTGGATCAGGTCCCGGTGGAGAATCGTCATCTTGTCCAGGATCAGCAATCTCTTCGATTGGAATGTCAGGATTGGAAAACGGAGTTGATGGTGAACTTGGTTGATGTGTTTCCCCCGAGTCCTGTATTCCTGGCATATCCAAATCATCATCAGGTGGTGGTCCATAATCATCTGGAATGATGTACTCTTGATCATCATCATCACCTGGATCAGGTCCAGTATTATAATCAGGTTGATTATCATCATCCAGAGGATCATCTGGTTCATCACCACTCAACATCTCATCATCATTTGGTGGAACATCACCATGCTGATCTGGATGAATGGGATCGTCACCATTTGGTGGTGTGCTACTTAAACTAGGAGGATCTTCAACTCTCCTTTTAATAGCACCAGTCGTTTCTCGTGAAAAGACGATCATACTCCATTCATGGATTTTGAACTGTTCATGATGTGGATACAACTGTGACACAAACATGAAGTAAACGTGATCATAGTCACCAGGTTTCCAAATTAGTAAGACAGCATCTTCAGGATGTTGAAACAAAGGATTCACTCTTCCATAAGTTCCTCTGAACACGCTGCAATCTTCAAAGTACATTTGAGGCAATGTCTTCTTTCTGACATCTTGAAGTCCAGGAATCAGTTCAATGATTCTGGGGTCAGTTGATTCTCTGACACTGGCCTCTGTACTCCTTGGCAACTGATCAATCTTTCTCAATGTTTGAACAAGTAACTGAGTGGTAAATCTCTGTGGAAGAATGTGCTTCAACGGCACTGGAATCGAGGTCTCAACATGATGCAAATCTTGCAACAAACACGAGCACTCAGGTTCACGGTCCAAAAAAATTGACGTGCCACACAATGCTCCATCATCAAAATGTTCCAACAGATCTTCAAACAAGAAACATTGTCTCATGTTCTGCAAAGGTACAAGTTGTGTGAACTGCGCAATGAATGAACACAAGTGAGATGGTAAGACCTTCCATTGTGGATCATTTCAAAGCTTCCCTTCTCTATTGAAGGCATGCTGTGGTTCCAACATGTCAAAGTCTTCATCATGATTGTAATACACACGCAAATTCTTGATTGAAGGATCACAACGACAGTAATTTGTCATGTCAAGGTTGAAACAACCAATGTGATACTTGATTCTGTCCTTCTGAAATTTCTTCCAAGCCAAAAACTGAGCAAATCCTGAATCAGGTGGTGCAATCACCAAGAAACCTTTTCCTCGGTCAGCTTGCCATTTCATCACATCAAAACTTGAATACCGAGTATTTCCAGGAATTTGGTGAAGGATTTGTGATCAACACGTATTCAGGATCAAGCTTCTCAAGTTGTTTCCAAACTTGGTTTTGTTTCTTTTTACTGTTGAAACTCCAGCCATGCTTGTGGTCAATGGGTTCACCAACCTTCATGTTCAATCGTGCCATGTGCCAACTAAGACCAGTGTTGCTACTGAAGAGCTCCACAATATCACACTTGCCAGTTTGACAAAACCAGTGAGCTTGTTCACCTAAGTATGCTTCAGCATATTCAGCGATATCTGGTTCATAGTCATCTTCATCTTCAACTGCAAGTGGAACAGGTTCTGATGTGTCAAGTCCAGGAACAGCAACATCATGCCATTCATCATGGTCACGTCTCACCTTCGATTGATTAACACGCATGACTGCGTTGTCAACATGAACATTGACCATAGCACCTTCTTGAGAGATAACAGTACCTCTGATCCATCTTTCTTTCTTCCATGCCTTTGAAGCAATAGCATTAGCATTGACAGGGGAACTCCAAACGAAAACCTTGTCACCTGGTTTGTAAGGTCCATCTGATGGCATTGTTCGTTTGGCCATGTCATGTCTGAGGTCAGCAGCTTGTCTGGCTTCCTGATGTGCCCTCAGTGCTAACCTTTGCAACTCGAGTTGTGTTCTGTCTTCAGGTAAAGGATCAACACTGAGTTGAGCAGGATCAGAAGTCTCAATATCCAGAAGATCTGGTGGTCTTCTACCAGTGGCAATTTCCAAAGGAGAATAACCACTAACAGTGAGTTGAGTGTTTCTGGCCCAAACAGTACGCTTCACAGCTTCTCTGATGGTGATTCCTTTGAACCTATCATCTTCAAGGTTCTTGGACATGATTTGCCATTGTCTTTTGAAAAGTCTGACAGCTGATTCAGCTCTGTTAGGCCATGGGGTTCTTGAACCACAGGGGCATTCCTTGATACCATGTGTTCGGTAATAAGTCAGAAAGTCTTCTTGAAAGAATGCTTCATCACCTACGATGGCTTTCGGCATACAATTATGTTCATCAGTCCACAACCTTAGAGCCTGAATGGTCTCCTTGTTGTTCAGTGAGTTTTGTGCCGTAGCCCAAAGTAGGTTGGTTGCACCATCAAGAACAAGCAACACCATGTACTTGTTCTTCCTCAACTGAATTTCAGCATGATCAACAAAGATAACATCTCCAAAGTTGGTGGATCGTATGCCTGAAATTCTGGCTCGCGGCGGTGGTGCAATGGAAGTACTACACACACGACACTTGTTGTACATCTCCTCATACTTCTGATAGACAGAGTCAGGAAGTCCTAACATGGAAGTCCTTCGTCTGAATTGAGTAGGAGACATGTGATAGTGTTTGACATGAAGCTTGTAAAGTTCCACACTATCCTCCAGTTTCCAGCATCTTTCTGTATGCTGGTGTCATGGCTTGCACTTCACTACCAGGCAGTGGAATCGAAACTCGCCTAGGCTCAAGAGCATCACTACCTAGTTTCTCAACTTGACTTTCTGAATCTTGCTTACCACGATTGCGCGCAGGTGCAGAATGTTTCGGTTCAATGACTTGAGGTTCATCTGAATCAATCTTGTCCAAACCTAATTCCCTAGCTACCTTGTCAAGCTCATCTTCTTCATCAAGCTTGGGATAGGAGACAACAACCTTCTTTCTTGATGAACCTGATTTAGAGTCATCGACAACTTGAGGTTTCTGCTTACCTACGTGTCTTTTGGCTGCAGGTGGACCTACCTCAATCTTTTTCGAGCCTGGTCCTTTTGAAATCGGTTTGCCTTCCTCCTTCTTTAAGGAGCTTGGCTTCTTCTTCTGTACACCTGATGGCACTGAAGAGGCTGACTCAGGGTGAAAAAGATCATCAATGTTTCCACGAAAGGGCTTTGCACGATCAATGTCACTTCTGACAATCTCCTCTGGGATCACGTAGTCCTCCTTGATCTTGTAGATGGTCTTGCCCTTCCAGAACTCTTCACTCTGTTCAGAAAACCTCTTCTTCTCAGTGCGCCAGTTGTCCTTGTGAAGAACCTTCTTCTTGCTCTTCTGGAATTCCATGTGGGTTTCTCTCTCATCAAGAAGTTGATCTTTGGAATTGGAGTTTTCTCTGATCGAGTCATCTCATGTAAGTTCATTCTCTTGTCCTTGTGGTGCCTGATGAGTTCACGACGTAGTGGATCAACCTGCCAGTAGTCACCAGTCACCAAAGCTTCTCCTTCATGATCATCTTGTTTGACAGCAATCTGACTGTACTCAAAGTGATCGTGTTGTGAATAGAAACTTTTGACTTGTGGAGTTTTGAAATGAACTTGGCTCATGTACCATGCTACATCTTGTAGGTCGAGAATGAGATGAGTACTAATGGCTGTCCTCAAAACCATTTTTCTCATGCCAATACGTGCACAGGACAAATAAGCCTTCTCTGGAGTAAGTTCAAATTGAAATCCAAGGTTTCTCATCTGTGGAAGTGACATCAACAATGGGACATCACCTTCTTCGACAATGTCGAATTCTGTAAACTGAGTGTTCCATCCATGATCATACATGAATATCACGAGCTTCTCAGTACATTTTGATTGTTGTGAGTTTGCAAAGAAGAATCTTGAACTTGTTGGCTGAATTTCATACCAGAGTCCACTGTTGGGATGTGAGTCAACATATCTGCAAAATGCTTCAACTGCTCGTCGAGAGCCCATAGCTCTTGTGCATCCAAGATCCAGAATACACACAGTTGGTGGTGCAGAATTCTCTGTGTGAAAAGCTAGTCCATTCTCACATGCCAGATCAGTTTGTACAGTATGAAATGAAAAAGCACTCTGCTGTGATGGTTCCTCTATCTCTGTAGAGCATCCATATGAAAACAATGATGTGCCTTCTGCCAATGGCCTCAATGAGGCCTCACCTTCTTGAAGACCAACTTGCCTGGGCACTACAGCTGGACGTTGTCGTACACCTTGTCGTAGTGCATCAACTTCTCCAACCAGAACAGGGAATCTCTTCTTTTCCCTTATGTTTTGCTGTGCTCTTGCATCACGTTGGTTCTGTCCTCCACGACGAGTGCGTCGTTGTTCATCTTGTGCTGCATACGTGGATGTCAAAACATCAACACGTGCTGGCTCTGTCTCTGCAACATCAACACGTAATGGGTCAGGTGTTCCAAATGAAAAGAAACCATGACCAGAGCTTGAAGCTGCAGAAGAATAATGAGCTTGTTGAGTTTGTTGATTCTGTATGGCAGGAGCTGATGTGGTCTGAGGTTGAACATAGTTCGACTTGCCTTTTCCATCTCCTGGCTTTCCTCCTTTTCCATCATCATCCTTGCCTTTCTTGCCTTTCTTTCCTTTTCCTTTTCCTTTTCCTTTCTTCTGGAAGTATCCATACTCATCCATGTAGTATGAATCATCATAGGCCCAATAGCCTTCATTCCAGGTTTGATCATCGGCCCAATAGCCGTCATAGTTTTCATTCCATTCATCATCTTGCCATTCATCTTCATAATCTTCTTCACTCACCATGTGAGCACGGCCTTTCCTTCTTCCTTTTCCTCGGCCTTTTCCTTTCCTTGATCTGAAGAACCTTCGTCCTCCTCTGCCTTTTCCTTTTCCTTTTCTCTTTCCTTTACCTTTGCCTCGTCTGATGTATTTGCCTTGGAACCTTCTCTGATACCATGTGAAGTTGGCGTCATCATAAACCCAGAAAACATCTTCTAAAGCATCCAGGAATCCTTCTGCGCCGTCTTCTTCATCTTCGGCCCAATAGCCGTCGGTTCCTTCTAATTCACCTTCATCCAGTACGAGGAAAGATCTTCTCTGTGCCATGCCAGAGGGTTGCATCAATGGATTGTCAACTGCTGTTTTGGTAGTGCAAAACATTTCCAAAAACAGGTCACGTAGTTCTTGAATACTGTATCGATCGAGGGTTCGTCCACGATGTGTCATGATACTTGTGAGTGTGTTTCTCTGATCTTGACTCAGGTCAGCTAGACTTACAAAAATCAATGCTAGCAAATTTTCACCCAGTGGGAATGCTTGTCGCTGTACTTGTCTACGATCTTCCTGAAATTGTCTAAATGCCGCTAGTGCCAGTTCATCTGACCAAGGAACAACTACATGAGGAGCTGCTCCTGAGGCTGCTGCTACTTCAGCTCGTTCTTGTTGATCTCGTTCATGTTCTTGACGTCGTTGCTGAACAAACAGGATTGCTTCAGGACTAGTCACTGTTACTTCTGGAAGTAAATCCATCCAAGACTCAATAAGTCTATTGCCAGTGAGTTGAAATCTAGTCATCCACTTCTGAAGATCCATGGTTCCTCTGTTGAACTTCATGAACTGCATGAAACGGTATAAGAACACGTTCTGGGCACCTTTGATGAAATGAGGTCGTAGAAATCTTTTGAAATAAGCCACTCCTTCATAGGGATCCCTGAGTAATTCTCTATCCAATAGCCTCTTGTATTGTTGAGCATCTCCTTCCAGTCTGTTGCGCAATGCTGGACCACGTTTTTCTGGTTCTAACTCCGTAATGTCACACCAGTCATCAATTGCATCCTCAAAAGCAAAGAAGCTGGTTCGCCCATCATAGGCTGGAGCAACCTTTGTGGTCATCTGTTGCGTCATATGAATCTGTGTATGCTGGGGTGCTCTTCTCATTGCATAAGAGTCATATTGGTTCCATTCATTTGCATCGACAATGTCGAAGTCATCATCATCATAGCCATGGCGTGCCATTGCTTGGGCTCTTCCTGGAGCTCACCCTCAATGAGGGATCACTGCTCCGCTACCACTTGAAGAGGGGCCCTAGCGTCTACTTCAAGATCAGCTAAGGCGTCTTCCCCAATGACAGCACTTGTTTTACTCAGCCTGTTGCCGGTCCGTGCTTGTCTACAGGGTTACTCTATATACCTCTTTCTTGAGCCTTGAGGGCGCATATAAATGTGCTCAATACTCATGCATGTACCTATGTAGGTATTAGGTCGAAACAAAAACAGGGGGGGGGTCCCCCCCTTTCGCGTGAAAAATCATGTGATGTCCTTGAGCAGCCCCCCCAATACTTGCTAAAGCAAGAAGACTCCAGCTAGCTGACGCTAGCTTTCGTGACAAAAAAAATGTTTGGTTCAAGGATCATCAGTCGCGTTGAGGCCTTGTCCTTGAAGTTCTCCTGCAGGCACCGGAGGTAGCTGCTGCCAGCGACTCTGCACGGATGCTCCAAATCCTTGGAACCAGATCGATCCACCGGTGAAGACATGTGGGGAACAGCAGCTAAGTCAGCCAGGTGTGTAGTCGAGGCACGGTGGAATCCTTGAAGATCTTGGAGTACATGTCCTTAGTGGGCTGAAAAAAAGATTTACCCTCTGGTAAATTAACATAGACCCTGCCAAATAGGGGTTGGAAGATTAGTTTCCATTAAAACTAGGTAAAAAGTGTCACTATCTTCGAAACCTGAGAGCTCTGTCCCCGCAGATTGGCTGGGCATTTTCAGAAATCAGCACCCACGTCCAGGAAAGTAGACCATTTCGATTTCGACCCATTTTTTCAGTGTAGAAATGTTGAACAAGGACATCAACGACCCAACAGCAGTGACCCAAGGTTCCACTTTCATCTGCTTGGCATTGGAACTCAAAGAGTCCTCCAATTCGGGCTTGCCCTGCACCAAGTCAGACCACATCACCTGGGCTCAGTTGCAGTGAGTGTCCTACCTTTTTCCACGGACAAGAAATATCAATAAAATATTCAATGCTGTGAAACTCCGTCTCTATTTGGCTCGAAGTTTTTGGGACCGTATTCCGGATTCATGCAATTCTTGGGATTCCTTACCAAAAAGTTATGAATTTTGCTGGTGTTTGATGTGGTCACAATGCATCCTGGTCCTGATTCAGCACAGGACCTTCTGCGCATCGGGAATGTTGGGATTGGCCATAGACCTGAGCGGTGTCACATGCGTATGGTGCGTATGGGTCAAAATGCTTGACCCCAAAAAGATTGCATGACAGCATACAAAAAATGATCAATTTCATGGGTCCGTTGATATGATGTGTTTGACCCATACATGCACACCGAAACCAACAAAAAAATGGAGCTGATCCTGCACAGTCCTGAGCTCCAGGACAATCCACTGAAGTTATTCTCATCTAAAGCCTCGTAACAGTGCGGGAACTGTGGAACTGCCACCATTGGGAACAACATATTGCCACCCTTGGCTTCACCCCATTCCAAAAAATGTGAAAGTCAAAAAGGGGAATCATGACTCAGCTGGCATGGAAAGCCAGCAAATCCCATCCCATCCCATCAGAATTAATCCCCTATCAAAACAAATGCAAAAAAAATGATTCTACAATGCTTGTTGGTCGAATACATCTCACCAGGATTTTGATAAAATGGGGGGTATTTCATTTTGATAAAAGTGGCAGGAGAATCCAATAGTTTTTTTCTTGTAGGCTACCCCAAACTCCGGTGGCTGATCCGATTCAAACTACTTGGATAAACCATGGCTTTGTCCATGTGGTGTCCCCGGTGTCCCCCACAAATCCCAAAAAAACAATTGTGTACCATCTAATGTTCCCTTTTATGTTTATACAATTCGAATTTTAATTCTGTGGTATATGCTAGACCCCAGTTTCCGACACCATATCACATAGTCGTCATTTTTGTTTTGGTCATATCCCATGAAATCAACCTCAAGGGCCTGGTTTCATCAATATGTTTGCTGGTTAAATCCCCCATTGGAATCATTTACAAACCATCTCCGTGTACCCCGAAAACAACAGCAGTGCCTTCTTCATCGCAATATTGCGCTCCATGGCAAATCGGCGCTGCAAGAACCAATCCTGGCACCGGCAACCCAGATTTGGACCCCAAAGACCAGCCAAAGTCAGCAAAACACCAAAAATTTTCTCCCACTGCACATGTCACGAGTAATCACTCTACAAGTTTTCCAAATGCCGCAATTCTGATGAACACGAAACCCTCCACAGCAAGGGTCTCCTTCAACTCTCCCTCAATAAATTTGATCTCTTTCCTCATAGACATCACAGTGGGTGTGAGATGCGGAAATCTGCCGTTGTATAGCGTTAGAATGAGTGCAAACAAATATTCAATGTAGTACCATGCATGTAGTCTGTCCGGAAAATAGTCGTTTTGTTCATTCCAAAGGCAACATGCCTAGGGCCGGAATCTGAAAATTCAGCATGTGTAGACTGCTGAAATGCAAAAAACATCAAACAAACTATCAAGTCCACTCTGTTTGACACTTTGGTCATGATTGCGCTTCCATTTGCAATTCTTTTTGCAAGAAAGCGGCTGGCTGTACTCCTGCAAGAAATCACAACAATTCCAATTCCCAACATCTGAGACCGAACCGAATTCAGCTCAAAAATGGGTCAGACAAAGCCTGATGGAAACCCCACGTCTACCACGACCAGCGCGATGCTCCTCATATCGTCCAGCCGCACCCATCCCCGCAGGCGGCATGCTTCACGACGGCCCGGTGTGTGACGAACTGTGGCCGCAAGGATCGTAGGAGCCAGTGGCTGCAGAAGAAAAAAAAAGTGTTCAATGTCAGCCCTGGATTCCAAAACCAGAGAGTTGTGATTGAATTACTCTATTTAGGGGGTCTATTCAACTATTCCAGAGTTGTTTTAATCACTTTGAAAAAATGACCTATTTATGTACCAAGCGTTGCTGATCCAGATTGGACAATACAAAATCAAAACATTTCACAAATAATCCCGCCTCCACTTCGTTCGTCCCATCGCCGAATGCCTCTCCTTCGCCGATTTGCATCATGGCAAATGTCACGGCAAAACTCTGGTACTATCATGTTTTGTGTCCATGATCACAGAATTGATTTGCAAAACTGTGATTGTCTAAGCCAATCATGTCAAATTTGAATGACGGCATATTCGGTTTTCCATGTTGCCTTTGAATCCATCCATTTGTGCCGAATTGACTCACTTGTTGAACGTAAATGAAGTTGTTGCATGTTGTATGTTCCTTGGAGCAGATGAAATTGCCACGATCTGAACATCATGAATTCCAACAAATACCAGGCAAGCTCTCTGCGGTGCCTGCACTGTGCCATGGCAAAGGAACCAACGGTTCTGATTGTTTTTTGGTGCAAAACACTTGAGGCCAAAGGGAAGGTACGAAAGCTAGCAGGGTTGTTGTAACCTTGCAATGGAGACTGGTTTACGAAGGAGCATACGTGTGCCAAGAAGTGAAGTGAAAAGGTGCCGGGAGCACCGGCGGTCAATGCTCATGGTTTTTTTGGCTCGTCCGAGTGCTCGGCAGTCACGAATGGAGCTGCTCAACAAGCCGAAGTCGGCAAAGGCTCGGTTGCTACTTATGAAGGGTGTGATTGTCCACAAGCACCACCACACAGGGAACTGAACCAGAACCAAAAAGAATTCTCTAGTGCCCTTCTCCTGCCGGACCCGGGCGGCAGTGGGTGGCAGCCCTTTAAATAATGATTATAATATCCAACTTTCGCGAAACTTTCGCGAAAAAAAATACTTTCGCGAACTCGAAAAAAAAACTTCCGCGAAGGTTTCCAACATAGCACGCACGGTTTTCGCAATTGAAACTCCTTACAAGGACCTTTAGATCGATTACCACATTTATACGCATATGTTCTCGAAAGATTGATAGCAAGCCAACAACCGTTGTAAGGATCCCTGATCCAAAATGATGTTCCTTCTAAACCAAATTGTTGGGTCCCTGCCAACAGATCAATCCCAGCCCTGCTGGATGAAATGCCGCAGTTTTTCCACGAAGATGGCTCAAGCGTAAACGCCCTCCTCCCACCTATGGCACGACTGAGCCATCCCCGGCTTCAGAGCATGTGCAAGTGGCCATCTCGAACAGGCACAGGTTTGTGATTCCCAGTCTTCTATTTTGTTCGAGATGCATCAGCTCGCAATTCTGTCAAGATGATTCGTTTCCCCTGCTGAATGTATTGAACGCAGCAAACAACAAAAAGAAAACAGCGTAAAACTTCTCACTGAATGGACGACTTGGTATTTCCATCATGGGAGATACTGTTTCCATCCCCTTTGGAATCACTGGACTTCATTCGGAGCCATTGCAATCTCGCTCGGGAATCTGAGCGGGCACGAAGGATTTGCGCTTCATCGTGGAGACTATAGGGGCCTCTTTCCATGCATTCTCTCAAAACACTGGCATCCATGCACTTGGTGAGTGCATCAGCTAGTTGTGCTTGTGATGGTACCCATCTGATCATGATTCCATTGCTCAAGTGCTCTTTTATAAGTTTTTGTTTGAATTTGGGTTCAGAACTCTTGGCATGACGGTGGAGCATGTCTATTGATGAGGTCAAAAAGTGATTTGCAATCGGTTGTGATGATGTCTTTATTTTTGAAGTTGATTTGTTTCATGAGGTCTGGGTTAGGTGTGGTATTGTGATTAGATTCTTCTTCGGAAGGAGGTATCGCTGCAAACGCTGGAGGCAAACGCATGAAGGTTTCATCGGCCAATTGCCAATTGCATTTCCCATCTCGCAACCAAGTCCAGTACAGTCGGACCCATGACAAAATGTCCACTGCTCCTGCCAGCGACATCGCTTCTGCTGAAAGTGTACTGCCCCCACTTTTTGAATTTTCTTTGAATGCCAAACAATGGGATTCACTGGACTGTTCTTATTGTCACAGATGTCTTTGTGACTGGCCATGATAAGCATCCCTTGGTGGGAATCAGGAACCTTTTCTGAGGCAAACGATGCATCGGAAAATGCTACAAATCTCAAGTGTTCTTCAAGTGGTATCGGTTGTATCTTCACGGTGACTGAGGCAAACATCTTCGCTTCATGAAGGATTTTATTTGCTTCAATGAAGGTGCCAACCGTGCACTTGTTTGTTGATCTGAGATTGGAGCCATCCTAGTTTACTGCACAAGTCGGGACGTGTGTTCATAGCAGCATACTGTAAAGAACCTACCAACGCACGCAAGGACTGTCTCTCACCTTCATTTACTGCATCACTGCATCCTGAGGAACCATTCTTCGTTCTTTGGGGATAGTTATTGGGTGGATATCCTTTACATATTGTTCTTGACTTACCCAGATAGATTGGCCCTTCTGCTGAGAGATTCGAAGTCCGGTGAAGGTGAATTCTCGGCTCTTTTACATTACTTCCAAAGGGTACTTGACCTCAAGTTGGGAAAGCTTTTGGTGGAATCGTGGTGATCCACAGCATAATCCATCGTCTACATGAATGCCAATTAAACCTTCGGCTTGCTGTTGCTGATCTCTGAATATGAACACGCAAGGGTCAAAAGGAGAAGGTTCAAACCCCAATCGTTCCAGGCTTTGCTTTAACTCTTGGAACCATAAAAATGGTGCATCAACCCTGCCATATGCCCCTTTCAACAGTCGAACAATCTCACCAGGTTTCAGTTTCATTTGGGATCGCATCTTGGCCGGAGGTTCTAAACCAAGGATTCTGCTGCTTTGCTCCGTTCCTCGAACGAAAGCAGTCTTGATATCAAAACGATGAATGTCCCCACCAGGCTCGCAGCATGTTGGAGGATGAGGACCCTTGAAAATTTTGACATTGTTGGTGAATCCTCGGAATTTAGTCTACCATCGGGTCTTCAAACCCAGGGACTACAAGTCGCGCTTTGGCCTCTTGGCGTCGTGGGTTGCGCAGTTGTAGACGGCCGCGGCTCTTCAGCATCTTTCCAGCTGAGGATCCAACGGCAACGCAAGACGTTGTCAGTGGGCACTTGGTGCCGGAGAATTCGGCACACGGTGCTAGTTGAAAGCCAGCCATCCACTTCTTTTGACTTGGCTTCTCCAAACAGTTTTCGATCATGAGCTCCTAAAGTGGAAATTTTCACCTCACTTCTCTGTCTCTTTGCGGCTGAAACCAAAAATGACATTTCTTCGGTCCAGTTTCCTCTCTCCAGTTGTTGATGTCCTTTGCATGCAATCGATCTCAAACATTTGGTCTTCTTGCAGATGAAAAACACTCTTCTGCATGGCATACAAACTCTCCTTCATCGGAGGTGTCTTTCACTGGAATCTCACAACAAGTTCAAGGTTGTCGATTTGGTTATCTGGAGTTGAACTGGATGTGGAGGGTACTTCTGGTTCTTGGTCAAGTTGATCATTTCTGGGACTTGGTAATCAAGCACTTAGAGAGTCGTGACCCTGTTTTTTTGGTCACCCGTGGGAATCTCATCGGAAGGCACACTTCTGGATCCTGGGATTGGTGACAGGTGGTTCATGTGCAGCTGCTGGACTTTCGTGACTTTCCTAGAAAATAATGTCATGGAATTGGACTCCTCTATATGCTGGACGGATGCTCATTTGGACTCCATTAGTTTGAAGCGGATGTGGCTGGTGTTTGAATTCCTCAAAGGCTGACAAGCTTCTAATGTAATCTGGTGTCCATCTGCCTTATCCACATCATGACCCAATCGCCACGATCATTCCTTGATGGGTCTGCGATGCACCAGAGCTCGTCTTAGAGTCTGATCGGTCTCGATTTCTGCAAATGTAGGTTTGCTCTCTGGCATCCGAAGCTAAGTCACTTGCACGTGATGAATGAAGGTCAGCATGAGGTGCATGACATGCCATGCCCGAAGCAAACGCATCCTTATCCAGCTACGGGTGGGTCCACTCCTCCTGAGCTCACGATGCGATATCACCTTCGGCACATGGCTCTCGAGTATGGGTTGCATTTATGGACGAGAGTCAACAATATGGGTGCCACCATGAAGTAGCGGCCTTGGGAGCCATTAAACAGCCGGCGCTGCTAGTATTTGTAGGGAATCACCGGCACTCCGTGCCCTGAATAAGCCTGGGGACTACCTCCCCCGGGCACTGATGCCCATACTAGCCCTTGGATTCACCGGATAACCGGTCTGCTCCAGCTGTGCTCACTCGACTACTGCAGAGGACTTCCAAAGTTGCTGGGGTTTGGAGAAGCTTGCCATCCTGCGGAAGGTGCACTTACCTTCGAAACCTCTAGACCTACTTGGATCAGCGTCCAGGACGTCGTCCTTAAACAAAACAAAAGACCGTCCACGCAACCAAGTCAATCGATCCCAGAGCTCAGCCACTTTTACAGCACACAAACAAGAAACAGAAAAGTCTCTGTTCATGTCGCTATGGTTCTTGTTGACGTGTCACTCCTTGACACAAAACAGATGCGGAGTCGCCTGTTGACATCTTTCTGTCAACTTCACAAAAGCGATCAAAAACACATGTCGTCACAAAAAGTCTTTACATCAAGACATGGTTTGTTTGTTCAAATAAGTTTGAGTGTTTGAAAAACGTTGAAACATTTCAAGCACCAAAACGTGTTCCATGATGTCTCCCTCAGATTTGTTAGCAACTCCAGTTCTGAATGCCTTCAGAACGTTGCTCGCCATCATCATTGAGAGACAAAACAAACTAAACTTCTCCAATCAATGTCAAACAAAGTTCCTTCTTCCGAAGTCACCAAATGAATTCTACGAACTAATTCTTCGTACTCTTCTTCCGTTTCCTTCCTGCACTTCGTCGACGAAAACTAAAGTGAAGGATATGGAAAATATATTGACTTTCCATGTCACTCTACGAATTCAAATGCAATCACAGTACTCAAAGAAGACGAAAAATATATCGTTGTAAGGTTTCGCCATCTCCAATAAAACGTGCAGTATATGAAACATGCAAATTCGATGTCAACCATCACGGTTGAGCTCACCATCAAGGTGAAAACCAAATTCACTTCCTCCAATGCAGAAAAGATCCAATGGATTCATCTCACCACAGATGTCAAATTTTCACACCCCCTTTTGAGATGAACTCCATTCCATACGTATAAGCTGTAACCCATCCAGACTTCAGCATATATCGCCCAAGCTTGACAGGTCGCTAGATAAGGATGCCCTTAGCCGAAGGGCTACATAGTGACCACTCATCCAGTTCGACAATCTTGCAAACTACAGTTGTCCACATAGAATGAGATCCTGTATAGATCCAACCACCATCATAGTGTCATCAATCACAAAACTCTCGACGTAAGGTAGTTCCTGCATAGAATGGCACATTAGCCGCTTTGCAGTCCACCAAATCTCGGGCCTTAATGTACCTTGACCAGTCCAAGGCAGGACCCTTCGCTGAGTCTTTGGTCAAATGCTTTCGACACCATGATACATAGCTGGGATCTTTCTCGAATACAGTCTTGTAATTTGTCTTTTCCTTCTCAAACTTTCCAAATGCAAACTTGCTCTTTCCCCACATAGCCATATTGGTAATACCAGCTGGAAGCAAGGCCTTTGTGGCCAAATCCTCGGCGCCTCCCACAGGCCCCATGAAACTACTTCCAACCACCCAATCGGACTCTGTGTCAACTTCAAACTCTGCATCTTCAATTCTGCGCTTCGATGCATCGGTCATTGCACCACTAGATTCAGCTGTCGGTAATGGCATCTGAGAAGTACGATGCTGTGCCAACTGCTGAAACATCTTCTCATCCTCAATGCTCCAATTGGTTGAGGCCATGGCTGCAAAAGCCATGGCTCAAACGTGTCCGGTAATGAAAAAGCACTAGACCGTGGCCAAACTCTTAGGAGCAATCAACCTAGAACGTGAAACGAAGTGTCAAACCGCCATCACATCCGTGATAGGCATAGTGACTTTTCAGATTGTTTCGCGCCGCGCACTGCATCTTACAGCATCGCGCAACAAAACTCTGCACAACTGAAATACTGTGAAAACTCCTGTTTGTCTTTGGCAACGTTTGTTTAAAACAACATGCAAAACAGGAAAAATGAAACGAAACGTCAACTTCTGTCTCTCTCAGTGTCCCCCTTTCAAACGCAAATTCACTTCTTCGCAGCATGCTTGACTGCAATCAAAATGTATCTTGCCAACTTCCTGTTGTAAAACGCTGTTTCAGTATAGTTGATTTGATTAAGTTCGGCATGAGTCTGGCATGTACATGTTGACAACGCTATACTTGTTGTGCTGAGGGGGGGAACGCGGTCGCGAGGTTTCTGCGAAACGTCAAACATCATACGCTCAAACAACTCAAACATCACATGGACATGTATACAATGTATACGCGAAAACTGAACCAACTGTAACCACAAGAAAAACAGCACATCTGAAAATCATCTGAAACTGCAAACGACACGGCATCACTGAAATGAAATCTGAACTGCAAATCCAACCGCCCCACTTTTTCAGGTCAAAAGGTGGTTTGTCCCACGCATTGATTTCGGATCCAACAGTGTCATCACGACACCAAGCAAACTGTCGTAACCAGAGAATTGTGGAGAAGGTCGGATCTCCCAAGATTGTATGTAGAATGCCTGTAGTTGATTCTCCCCGCAGGATGTGGTTCAAACTGGATGGCGTGGGCGACATCCCAACTCCAAAGGGTGGGTTGGGTGGGTACCCAGAGAAAATCCACACCCTGCAGCCAGATGCTCACAGACAAATAGTGAGCACTCTTCCAAGAGGAAATGAATGGATCTGAAAGCATTGAACATCTCATTCTGAAATTTCACTGCAAATGAAAACGAAGTTCACCAAAGTTCCAAAAGTTTCCTGTTGAGAAATACGGAAACCAGAAATGATGACAAGCAAATACATCAACTGCCGAAACTGTCGCCACAAAAGAAATCAGTCAAATAAGTTGCACAGATAAAATGTTTCGCCAGGAAAAACTTGACAGCCGTTGAAGTTGCTGACGACCGGTCAGTGAAATGTGGAATAGTCCAACCACCAAATATAAAGGCTGTTGATGCCTTTGATTTCCAAACGCACGAGCCAGTACCACCCGGCCAGAAACAGTTGATGCACAACAGTGCAAGAGACCCCACCCACCCACCCAGCACAACAAGCGTCGCATAGACCCACAGGGCAAGCCCAGTGAAGCCTACGCTATACTTGTTGTGCTGAGGGGTGGAACGCGGTCGCGAGGTTTCTGCGAAACGTCAAACATCATACGCTCAAACAACTCAAACATCACATGGACATGTATACAATGTATACGCGAAAACTGAACCAACTGTAACCACAAGAAAAACAGCACATCTGAAAATCATCTGAAACTGCAAACGACACGGCATCACTGAAATGAAATCTGAACTGCAAATCCAACCGCCCCACTTTTTCAGGTCAAAAGGTGGTTTGTCCCACGCATTGATTTCGGATCCAACAGTGTCATCACGACACCAAGCAAACTGTCGTAACCAGAGAATTGTGGAGAAGGTCGGATCTCCCAAGATTGTATGTAGAATGCCTGTAGTTGATTCTCCCCAACGCAAGCAGAAGGCATGTATACAGACATCTTCACCAAGGTGTCTTATCCTGTCCCTTTCTCTTCCGGGCACCTGGAACTGCAGCGGCCTTAGCCTCTGCCCTCATCACATCAAACTCCTGTTTTGTATCCCAAAGAGCATGTATGATTGCTGTGGGAAGATCTGCGTAGGACATTGGGATTTGTTTTGCCATGTCGACTTGTGTAAACACTGAATTTGTGATATCATCTGCAACCGTATTGAGTTCCCTAGGTCGCCAGCGCAACCTGAGACAAAGTCTGGCCCTGGCCAGGATTGAGGAGAGCTGGAGGTTCACCAGCATCAGTGGCCACCTCGTGGTCGTACGTTTGTACGAGAGGAACTCGTTGCTCCGGTTGTCGGTGCCAGCAGATAAACAAAGGTCAACCGACCTACGCACTCTACCCTCCTTGGCCCAACCAAAAGCCACCAGCGCTGCCATCGACACCAACAGTTCAGCCGATGTAGAAGCCCACTGTGAGCCCTTTCCTTCTGAAAATAGGTAGGGAGCATCTGACTGCTTAATGACAACCTGAAACCATTTGCCTGAGGTGATTTCCCAACCACCAAGGATCACCTCATCATCCGTGCACTTTGCATCTGTGCGAAATTGCTCCCCCACAACGTTCGATGGCCTCGCTGCAGAAACCAGGTATGATTCGACCTGGAGCTCAGCCAAAATATACTTGAGTGTGAGGATAACAGTGTCTGGCAACTTGGCAACAGTACTGGCATTTGTCGCGGCAGACCAAGCATATAAAGGAGACAGGTGCGGTCGCATCCACACCAAGAGCTGTGCCACAAATCCAAGTCTTCCCAAGAACTCTGCAAAGTCGCGTGTGACCACGACGTACCTCTTCTCAGAGGCTGCTACTATCCAGTCTCGGAGCCAGTCGCCTCGCCTCAACGTCACTCCGACTTCTTTCGTGTCGTACTTCATCTGAAACCCCACAAATTCCACTGAGAAGCCCCCACGAAATTTGTGGTAGCCAAAGGGGGTGCCAACCAACTCAAACGCAAGAACCCAAACCCACAAGTTGTGGAACTTTCTCAAACCTGTGAAAGCACCATGAAGATCGTCCACGTAGACCATGTGTAGAAACCAGGCTGTCGACATCAAGTGACCCACAAATCTGCCTATCAGCGAAAACAGTTTGGCCCACCAGTATGGCGCGCTTGAGATTCCAAAAGTGCCACAAGTATTAATCCAAACAGTCTGTGAATCTGAGTCCGCCCTGCATGCAAGGAACCCCCAGTCTGAGGGTCTGATCTTCACCAGCCTGTGTGCAGCGCGTATGTCTGCAGAAATTGCAAACGGCGCTTCTCGAGTTTCAAGCGTCTCCCGAACTGCAGCCGCCACCTCTGGAGGACCAGGGCACTGTATCTGATCCCTGTAGACAATCGCATTGTTGACTTGCACTGAATGCGTCCCATCGTGAAGAGGTCGGACTGAGCCGTCCGGTTTTGTGATTGCTGCCATGGCAGCAACTCTGACCTTGTCCCCACCAAATCTCTCTTTTGCAACTGAGAGCCTCAAAGGAAACATCCTGCCCAAAGCTTCCTCCTCCAAAAATTTCTTCTCAAGATCAGCCACTGACACACGAGCTGAAGGGTAGTTCACAGCAATGGGATTGAAATCGGAGTCATCAAGCTTCTTATGTTTCAACTTAGGTGGGAAAACTTGTGGAGTCCTGGGGAGCGGCTCCAACACTCCCACCGGCACACCAGAAGCAAAGCTATCTTGTGCATCCACCAACGATCCAACATCTGGATCCTGAAAAATTTCAAGCCATTGCGCCAGACCATACAAAAGAAAAGGTTGGCCCTCAGGGACCTTGAGTGCAGAGGTAGGGTCAGGTAAAAGTTCTGACCACCGGCGCCTCAGTGTCGCCAATGCCTCAGGCGGAAACGGTGACTCTGCCAATTTGCCCGTTGCCAGCTTGAATGCTTCAGCACGAACATCCGGTATACATTTGTTGACCGTTTCAAGCAGTAGTGAAAAAGTGTCACCTGCCAGCTGCTTCATCCTTTCTGTGCGCCTGACCCCCCTCGACGCAGGAGGCCAGCGCGTTGGAGAACACAAACCAAAACCATCAATAAATTCTCTCTCACGGCCGTCCCACTCCACCAGCATTGGACGACCTCTGTTCAAACAAGCTTGCATGTCGAAACCATCAGTGTCAAAATCTTCTCCTGTAACTGCAGTGGAGTTTGGCGTAACATGTGAAGAACCCGCAAGTGTTGTAGTCTCTGCCTCAGAGCCAGAGTCCACATGTACAACATCCTGTGTGACACCTGCAGGGGCCACTGCTTTCCCATGAACCTGTGGTGCAGGAGGCCTGATCGCTGCAGGGTTCACTGATTTGTTGATGCCAGACTTGCACCCCCCTCCGGAGGTTGCGTATGCAACAAGGATGGTTTCAACGATAAACTTACACAAACCTTCGGGATAAGAAGCACTTGGTGAAGTGTTCCATCTGTTGGCAGTTTTGCCCATCAACTTATGAACATGTCTGTGCCCACATGCAACCGGCAGTGGGCCCAAATATTTGTACCTGCTGTCAAGCTTCGGCAATCCATGAAAACACCGCTTGTCAGAAACCTTGACATTGCACATGAAACGTGTAGGTTTGGGTGTTAAAGCACCAAAATGACATTGATGTATCACAAAAGTGCACCCTGAGGACATCGCCAAGAGCTCGTGAATCTCATTCCACTGCCAGATTGATCCCGGCACTTCATCTTGAACCAGGCCCAAGTCTTCTGGGTGCTCCCAGAAATACCAACCACCAGATTGTACAGAAATTGTACATGCCTTCAAACATTGTAAAATAAATTCATTTGCTTCAGCGACAACCTTGGCATTCTCTCTGGACAACCATGGAAAGCCCTTTGGCCAAGTACGATTGCGTAGTGGCCTAGGACCAGGATACTTTCTCCATTGGAACCTCGCTCTGGAAAACGTGTTGCATGGAGGACTGACAATAAGGAACCAACCACCTTGACCCAAAAGCTCATGAATGTTATCCCATAAGTCCTGTCTTCGCAGGTCATGGTCATCTGAGCGCTCGATGTCAAACTCATGCAACTGCAATTCGATGCGCCCTTCAGCCTCAAGCTTCCTAAGGAATGACCCGACGTCTGAATGACGGCGTTTGCCAGCAAAAAGATAGATGACCTTGACCAAAGGTTTGGCCGGCAGGCCCTCTGGTAGCACAACCCCACTGCTGGACTGTGGGGCCTGCTCTGGCTTTCAAGAGGAGCCAGTGATTTCTTTGTGCTTTATGGCTGGGTGATCGCCATAGCATCCCTTGACCCTGCATTGATGTACACGATTGCACTTTCCATCGCAGCTCCCTGTGTTGTAGCTGAAACACAGCTCCCTGTTGTCAGGGGTCCGCCACGCCAAAGACAAGCCTTGCAACTCTTTCCTGATCTCCTTGCCTTTGCCCTTGCTTGACTTGCCTTTGCCCTTGCCAGATTGGGACTTGCCAAAGCCTCCAAATCCCTTTGAATTGGGTCGTTGCCACTTTGGTTGAGGGTGCTCAGACTGAGCTGCCATCGCGGCCCTCAATGCGACAGGAGTTGTGAAATAAGTCTCCTTGAGCTCCGCATCATGAATGACCTGGTGCAACGCATCAGCCAGCGTCATGCCATCTCGCACCACCAGCTTGAAGGCTTCTTTTCTCAAACGATGCTCAAAACTCAAAATGATTCCCCAATCCGGCTTGACCTTTGTCTGACCATCGCCTGACAAAGAGGGCACCTGAATGTTGTACACCTTTTCACCCAGGATATAATCAACAAACCGGTTGAAAGGTGCCGCTGTGAGTCCATGAAGCCATGCTTTCGCCTTGTAACGTGCCGACATGCAAAGCCAGGCATACATCTCCACACGCATAGCTCTCCTATATTCCTCAGTGTTTGAAGGAAGCTTGGACTTGAGCTTGGTCCTAGTGATCCTGATATGCCCTGTGCTGTCCAACCCTGTCTGCATCTGAGGGCCTCAACTTGGAGGTACTGAGGCCTGCACAAGTGGGAAGAAGAGAACCCCTCAACGCGAAGACGCCCCCGAGGGACAGCAGCAAAGGCCAGAAAACCCCCTCCCCCCATACAATGTTCCACACCCCATTGGGCATCCGCAAGGCGGGTTACTTTGTATTACTTTGTATTTCTCAAACGCCGGAAATGCATCCGCGGCCTTTTTTTGGGTGTTTTTGGCATCCGCGGTGGTCCTTTGAAGGGGTCGCCCCGCCTCCGCAAAGGCATCCGCAGGCATCCGCGCGTGCGTTGTGCACATGTGGTGCGCCATGTAAAAGTCCTTGGACAGAGTTTTCCGTACGAAAACACCAAACGGGAAAAAACCTTCTTTCTTCCTCCCGATGAAAAGGGCACACCTACGATCTTCAAGCCCGCTTGGCCAAGGCGCACCTACGACCCTCAGGAGCTCACCTACGACCTACGACCCTTCAAGGTAGAAACTACGACCCTCAAACACCTACGACCTTCAAACACGCTTGTCAGCACAGCGCGAAGCGGTAGGAGAAAGCTGGAAACGTTAGACTTGCAAGCGCCATATCAAAGACAAAACCTTGGAAGAGACGCGCAGTCCAGAGACCCCATTTGGAAGACAGCCAGGGATACAACGCTAAGTAGGTAGAGAAGACATCCTCAGCAAAATCCTCACACCCTCCAAAACATAACCTGACCCCCCCGGGTATATTATTATAATTCCCAAACGGGGTATGCAGTCCCGCTCCTATAAATTTGCAAGTAAAGTGGTCCCGCCGACGGCGGAACCGGTCCCGCCTGCAACCTGGAATCGTGGGAATTCCCACGTTTTGCGGTCCCGCCGCAGTCCCGCTGCCGTCCCGCCTAGGGGAATTGCGTACTTTCGCACACAAAAGCACTGTCAGGTTTACTGCAACGTCAGACAACTTCGTGGTAATCCCCACGTTTCGCTGTCCCCCCGCCGCGGTACCGCCTAGAGGAATTGCGTGGGTCCCCACACAGAAGCAACATCAGGTGTTTGCAGGGACATGGTGATCCAATCACCATGGACATGTAGGTGTCGAATACATCAACTCAGATATTTCCAAAATCGAAAACCAGCTTCTCTCGCTCAACGCCCGTCCAAATTCAATGCGCTCCAATAGATACCATTGTCAATGGCAACTCTCACACCATCGGGTCGGACAATGAATATGACACTCCCGACAAGCGCATCCATCGCACTCTGCCGAATATATACAACGATTGGCAACGCCATAAAATTTACATAATCTTGCCAGAACAGCAGAGAATATACATAGATATGTTCATAGTAATCTGATCACCATGAACATGCAGGTGTCATATGCAAAGAATCCGATACAAAATGAAGCACGACCTCACAAAATACAAGTTCACCTTGCACCAAATGGTTCCCAACGCCAAACGACGCTCGTCCTTATAATTAAATCACATTGACGCAATACTACACCCTCGCACACACATAGCAGGTATTTTCCACTGCGTATCAGCAGCGGAGCTTTTTGAACAACACGAGGCGCAATTTGGGATGTGGCTTTGACTTCTGCGTGGTTTCATAGGCCTGGAAATGGGGCTTGCTTTAGTTGGAAAAACGGTCTCGTCATGTGGGCCTCCCATGTACGATGTCAACCATCACGGTTGAACTCACCATCAAGGTGAAACCAAATTCACTTCCTCCAATGCAGAAAAGATCCAATGGATTCATCTCACCACAGATGTCAAATTTTCACACATCCTCTGGATCTCATAGAGACCCACGGTAGGGGACCTTGCAAGCGGTGCAATTTGCTGATACTGTAATAAAGCCCTTGGTCTAGATCTGCGGATTGATGAGAAACTGCGTGCATGGAACAGCCTTGCCACAGTAATTCAAAGTATGGTCAAGGCTAGTTGAGCCCACGATTATGTTCGACTTTGCGCCTATGGGCCTAGTACGGGTACAAGGGAGGCCCCAACTCCAAAAATCATATCAATTTCAGGACGAACAAACTAGATCCTACATGCTTGTCTGGTCATGACAATTTTTACCTTTCTGTTCTGTTGATGAAAGAGGTCCCGTGTTTCCAAAGCCTGCAATCGAGGCACTTGGAGACTCGGCGAGGCCTAGCTGTTGAAGTCCCAGCAGGTTGAACTTGAAGTACTGGGGAGGACCACTTGTTGGAATCCAAAAAGCCAATGTGTTTACGGCCCCGAAAATGAGATTGCTGCAGTGACCTTTTATGCCAAAACTGGCGCAGCTTTAACAAACAGCAGCGCTCTTGCAAGTCCAACGGAACGACAGGATCCCGGGGAACGGTTGCTGATCAGAGCATGGCGTGGGTGAGGTGCTGATTCCGCTGCGACATTGCTGGCCGGATGCCTTTTTCTGCGTTTGCCTTGGCAGTGGATCGTTTTATCATGATCGGGCATCGCGCTGCTCAGCTTTGTTTTGGTCTCTTGATGCGTTGTTTGTTTTTGGGCTCCCCCCCTTCGCCCCCCTAGACTCCTAACGCGGCAACTTTGCGGGTCGGGTTGAGTATGTCGCCCAGAGTTCAGTATCATTCTCAAAACCGGATGAATCCTTTGTTTATATTGGGGGAAGAGTTTCGGTTTCATGACTCCAGCAGATTCCGTATTTTTTGCGGTCGGCGCCCTATGCCTTTCGGCGGGTCACCACTCTGAGACTTACTCGTCTACCACGTCACGATCGCGGCCCCGTACCCAGGGGGAATCGATCCGCGGCTAGCTGTCTATGCACGGTCCTGAGACGGGCATTATACCACTACACGACGAGATCGTGACTCCAGCAGATTCCGTAAGAAGGCTGGAGATGCAAAACTTCGGTTTTACCACAGTTTTGTGCCAGTTTTGATGTCTTTAGCTGCGGAGTCTTGCCGGAGTCGGGTGGAGTCGGTATATTTGTTGAAACCCTATTTACAATGGGTTTGATGTCCATTTTTGGGGTTGGAAATTGGAAAGGTATACAAGGGAGGCCCCCACCGTGTCTCCAAAAAGTCTGCTGATTTCAGGTGCTAAAAACGAACCCTCTGGACATGGCGAGGTGCTGCTCCTAAAGTGACACAAAGATCAGCAAATGTAGAAACACTTTCCCTGTACATTGCCAAATTTTAAAGGGTGCAAAGGTGCAACTTTTTCAAGGTAGGAAACAGAACCTGTATAGTTTCTTATTCACACTTCCGAAAGTTGCCCCTTTGCACCCTGGTTTTTCTCTATCTATTTTTTAGACGCAAAATAACAGAAAAGTTATTCCATCCGAAGTGGTTAGACTGGAACCTTATCCGCCACAATTTCTCAAATTTGGGCACGTTCCCCCGCACCCCTCCAAACAATGATTGAGAAAAATAAGTTAATGATTCTTTGCAGCATCTGCACTTTGATCTTTGTTTCGGGGGGGAAGGGGGGATGCCGGGCCTGTCACATGCACTTGTGCCAGCTCAGGAGTCCAAGAGGTGCTCGTTTGGACGGCTTTTACTTCTGCCTGTGATTCAGAAGGGTCTATTTTTGGGCCCGAAAAAATCAAGAAAAATTAGACACGCAAATACGGGCCTCCCCAGTTCAAGATTCCTGCCACGGATGCTGTTTGTGTTAAAGTAGCTTCAAGCTTGACATTTTGCGCACATAGCAGCTTGCAAAGCTTCAGCACATCTGACAAAATGAAGGGACCAAAAACAGGCCTGCCAGTTTCGATCCTAAGAGGGTCCACTTTTGGGTCCCTTCTGAAATATATTTGCTTTGCGCAAGGGTCCAAAACTGGGCCCTCAGCATTCTGAATCTGGTGCTTCCCGGGGGCTTGTTTGACGCCCCATTCAAATGCTTTCTTGAGGCGCGTTGTTGGAATCAGGCCACAAACATCAGCGTCACACATCATAGCAACTACGAGTTGGCAACCAGGGCCTCGAACAAGGGAGGCCCCCACCGTGTCTCCAAAAAGTCTGCTGATTTCAGGTGCTAAAAACGAACCCTCTGGACATGGCGAGGTGCTGCTCCTAAAGTGACAGAAAGATCAGCAAATGTGGAAACACTTTCCCTGTACATTGCCAAATTTTAAAGGGTGCAAAGGTGCAACTTTTTCAAGGTAGGAAACAGAACCTGTATAGTTTCTTATTCACTTCCGAAAGTTGCACCTTTGCACCCTGGTTTTTCTCTATCTATTTTTGGACGCAAAATATCAGAAGTTGACCGCGCTGTTATTCCATCCGAAGTGGTTAGACTGGAACCTTATCCGCCACGATTTCTCAAATTTGGGCACGTTCCCCCGCACCCCTCCAAACAATGATTGAGAAAAATAAGATAATGATTCTTTGCAGCATCACTTTGATCTTTGTTTTGGGGGGGAAGGGGGGATGCCGGGCCTGTCACATGCACTTATGCCAGCTCAGGAGTCCAAGAGGTGGTCGTTTGGACGGCTTTTACTTCTGCCTGTCATTCAGAAGGGTCTATTTTTGGGCCCGAAAAAGTCAAGAAAAATTAGACACGCAAATACGGGCCTCCCCAGTTCAAGATTCCTGCCACGGATGCTGTTTGTGTTAAAGTAGCTTCAAGCTTCACATTTTGCGCACATAGCAACTTGCAAAGCTTCAGCACATCTAACAAAATGAAGGGACTAAAAACAGGCCCGCCAGAAGGGATCACTTTCGATCCTAAGAGGGTCCACTTTTGGGTCCCTTCTGAAATATATTTCCTTTGCGCAAGGGTCCAAAACTGGGCCCTCAGCATTCTGAATCTGGTGCCTCCCTGGGGGCGTGTTTGACGCCCCATTTAAATACTCTCTTGAGGCGCGTTATTGGAATCAGGCCACAAACATCAGCGTCACACATCATAGCAACTACGAGTTGGCAACCAGGGCCTCGAACAAGGGAGGCCTCCACCGTGTCTCCAAAAAGTCTGCTGATTTCAGGTGCTAAAAACGAACCCTCTGGACATGGCGAGGTGCTGCTCCTAAAGTGACAGAAAGATCAGCAAATGTAGAAACACTTTCCCTGTACATTGCCAAATTTTAAAGGGTGCAAAGGTGTAACTTTTTCAAGGTAGGAAACAGAACCTGTATACTGTCAAGGTCCCTTTATCGCAGCCATGTTTTGACCACTTTTTTGGGCCCTGTTTTAGGGGCCATAATGAAGCAGGTTTGTTGGCATTCGAGGCGCTCCAAGGCTTACCGAGGCCTGCCCGAGGCACGAGGACAAAGCGAGGCTCACGGGGACTCGAATCTATATACTATGGGGGTACGCCCATGCGTCACCGCAAAACTGCCTGTTTTGGGGCCCTGGTTTTGGAACCTCATTTTGCTCAATCTTGCGGCCGCTTCTTGCTACTTACATGGGGGAAGGTTTTGGCAGCAGCAGGTTCCGAGTCCTTTATGGTGGAGAAATCTATTGCAGGTTCTGGTGCGCGAGCTGAACCACTTCAAGCAGCAGCGCAAAGCGTTGCGACAGGCATCTCAACTGTGTTGCTTTGGCTTGCAGATGCAATTCGTCACTGTTTTCTGATGTTGGCCCTCTTGAGACCATCGCGGAGAACAAGACAGACAGAAATCGGCAGCAAAGCGCCGCCAGCGGTTGCTAAAAGCACCCCAGCAGCCGCCAAGCTAGGATGTGCGTTTTCCCACAGCGCGGAGCGTATAGTTGATGAACTTGGACTACTATACCCTGAAAACCGTGGAAATTTGCGGAAAAACATGGCCAGCGTATAGCGTATAGTTGGTTCAATTCGATAAAAAAACCTTACTAAAAAATCTTTCTTAGAATGTGAGCTGACCGGCCAAAATGGATCTCACGCCACAGCGCGGAGCGTTTAGTAGGGTACTAAACCGTCTGGCCCGCAACACCAAAATTGTGTTCTCGCCACAGCGCGGTGGGTTTAGTTGGGCTCTTTGTTTGCACGATTATTTTAGAGATTCAATTTTTTGGGGGCAGTCGTGGAGCACCCTTCGGCGAAGGTACCTTAAGCCCCCTTCGAAGGTACCTTAAGCCTTTGCCGAAGGGGGGACGGGGGGGAGGGGGGGGTGAACGAGGAACCGAAGCCCCCTTAAGGTACCTTAAGGGGGCTTCGAAGGCTTCGAAGGTATCTTAAGGGGGCTTCGAAGCCTTCGAAGGTACCTTAAGGGGGCTTCGACGAAGGTACCTTAAGGGGTCTTCGCCGAAGACTTCGAAGGTATCTTAAGCGGGCTTGGACGAATTCTTCGAAGCCCCCTTAAGGGACCTTCAAAGCCTCCAAGCCTCCTCAAGGTACCTTAAGGTGGCTTGGAGCGTTGAAGCCTTGGACCTTCAAAGCCTCCAAGCCTCCTCAAGGTACCTTAAGGTGGCTTGGAGCGTTGAAGCCTTGGCTGAAGCCTTTGAAGGTACCTTAAGGGAGCTTCGAAGGCTTCGAAGGCACCTTAAGGGGGCTTCGAAGCCTTCCTCAACGGACCTTCAAATTCAATTTCTCAAGCTCCCCCCTTAAGGTACCTTCCTGAAGGGCCTCTCACCGACTGCCTGGGGGCAGTCGTGTGGAAGGCAAGAGAATTAGATTTCAGATCATGGTATTGTGGAAGGCAAGGGGGGAAGTTTAAATAAAGTTAGAATTTAGATCATGGCATTGTGGAAGGCAAGGAGGGGGAAGTTTAAATAAAGAGTTAGATTTTAGATCATGGCATTGTGGAAGGCAGGGGGATGAAATTTAAACAAAGAGTTGGAATTTAGATCATGGCATTGTGGAAGGCAAGCGAGGGGGAAGTTTAAGTTAGATTTTAGACCATGGCATGGTGGAAGGCAAGGGGGAAATTTAAATAAAGAGTTGGAATTTAGATCAGGCATTGTGGAAAGCAAGGGGGGAACTGAAGAGTTCGATTTTAGATCATGCCATTGTGGAAGGCAAGAGTGGAACTATAAATAAAGAGTTAGATTATAGATCATGGCATTGCAAGGGAGGGGACAGTTCATAGAAAGTCAGATTTTAGATCAAAATTTTTAAATAAAGAGTCAGATTTTAGAGCATGGCATTGTGGAAGGCAAGGGAGGAAGTGTAAATAAAGAGTTGGAATTTAGATCAAGGCATTGTGGAAGGCAGCGGGAAGAAGTTTAAATAAAGAGTTAGATTTTGCATCATGGCATTGTGGAAGGCAGGGGGGGAAGTTCAAATAAAGAGTTGGAATTTAGATCATGGCATTGTGGAAGGCAAGGGGGGGAAGTTGAAATAAAGAGTTAGAATTTAGATCATGGCACTGTGGAAGGCAAGGAGGGAAGTTTAAATAAAGAGTTAGATTTTAGATCATGGCATTGTGGAGGCAGGGGGATGAAATTTAAACAAAGAGTTGGAATTTAGATCATGGCATTGTGGAAGGCAAGCGGGGGGAAGTTTAAGTTAGATTTTAGACCATGGCATGGTGGAAGGCAGGGGGGAAATTTTGAAGAGTTCGATTTTAGATGATGCCATTGTGGAAGGCAAGAGTGGAACTATAACAGTAGATTTCAGATCATGGCATTGTGGAAGGCAAGGGAGGGGGAAGTTCATAAAAAGTCAGCTTTTAGATTCAAGTTTTAAAAAACAAGAGTTGGATTTTAGACCATGGCATTGTGGAAGGCAAGCGGAGGGAAGTTTAAATAAAGTGTTTGACTTTGGATCATGGCCTTTTGGAAGGCAGGGGAGGAAGGTAAATAAAGAGTTGGAATTTAGATCATGGCATTGTGGAAGGCAAGGGGAGGAAGTGTAAATAAAGAGTTGGAATTTAGATCATGGCATTGTGGAAGGCAAGGGGGGAAGTTTAAATAAAGAGTTCGATTTTAGATCATGGTATTGTGGAAGGCAAGGGGGGGAAAATTTAAATAAAGAGTTAGAATTTAGATCATGGGACTGTGGAAGGCAAGAAGGGGGTGGAAGTTTAAATAAAGAGTTAGATTTTAGATCATGGCATTGTGGAAGGCAAGCGAATTAGATTTTAGATCATGCCTTCGACGAATGTACCTTAAGGCGGCTTCGAAGCCTTCGAAGGTACCTTAAGGGGTCTTCGCCGAAGACTTCGAAAGTACCTCAAGCCTTTGCCGAAGGGAGGACGGAGGGGGAGGGGGGAGGTGAACGAGGAACCGAAGCCCTTGAGGTACCTTGGGGGCGTTAAAGGTATCGAGGCTTCGAAGCCTTTGCCGAAGGGAGGGACGGGGGGAGGGGGGGGTGAACGAGGAACCGAAGCCCCCTTAAAGTACCTTAAGGGACTTCGAAGGCTTCGAAGGTATCTTAAGGGAGCTTCGAAGCCTTCGAAGGTACCTTAAGGGGGCTTCGACGAAGGTACCTTAAGGGGTCTTCGCCGAAGACTTCGAAAGTATCTTAAGCGGGCTTGGACGAATTCTTCGAAACCCCCTTAAGGGACCTTCAAAGCCTCCAAGCCTCCTCAAGGTACCTTAAGGTGGCTTGGAGCGTTGAAGCCTTGGCTGAAGCCTTTGAATGTACCTTAAGAGAGCTTCGAAGGCTTCGAAGGCACCTTAAGGGGGCTTCGAAGCCTTCCTCAACGGACCTTCAAATTCAATTTCTCAAGCCCCCCCCTTAAGGTACCTTCCTAATCCTCTGGAAAATTATAAGCTTCGAAACATGGTGCGTTTTAGGGCCATCCTTTGTTTGGGGGTACCTATCCAGTGTCAACGTCTGCAATTTTATAGACGACCTTGGTGTCAGCGATTCTATAGAGATTTCATGGCTCCGCTACCGTGTGAAAACACGAGCGCGGCGTGGCAGCTCTTTTTCACAGCTCGGACTTGAGCCAAACCACACAGGTTAGACAGCTCAGGCACTCTTCTTGGAAGAGTCGTGCAGAGTAAAACGCCGTGACACTCAAACGTTCTCAAACTTCTCAAGCTACTTCATTTTTTTTCCTCGAGTTCGGCCGATGTCGCACTAAAGGCTCGGTCCTTACAAAATTTCTCAAACTACTTCAAAAGAGTTCTCAAGCTTTAAAAACGTTCTTCCAGCTTCTCCAAATAAAACGTCTTCAGCTCAAACTCACAAATACCCTACAAAACTCCTACCCAATACAGTCACAATATCAAGTTCCTAGGACATAGGTCAAACAACCAAAAACACCACAAACCACAAAAACAAACGAAAATTCATCTCCAAGCTCTTCCATGCACAAACTGGTTCCCTTTGGTTCCAAATTGGTTCCTACCTGGTTCCTATAGGTTCCTATGGGTTCTTTAGTTCACAGATCGGTTACAATTGAAAGTTTCCCAACTGTTCACCTACATATACATTCAGTCGAGGTCCCACAATGGCCGCCATGTTTCTACTAGTTTTTTGGATCCTGTTTTCGGGGCCATGATGAAGCAGGCTTGTCCCCAAACACGTCTTTGGCTGCTGAATGTCTTGTTGGCGTTCGTTTGGGGCTGCTGAATTTCTTGACTCCTGTCTGCGTGGACTGATTGTTTTAGTTGCTTGCATTTGGTGCAGGTGGCTGTTTGTTTTGGGCTGATGTCGTTGACCCACTTCCTCGATCTGGGTTGGTGGGTTGATGCCTGGAAAGTTTTTATTGATACAAACACAGCTACTTTAAAAATAATTACAACTGAACGCCAGGAAACGGCGAAAATGTGTCTCCGGCCACAGCGCGGAAGCGTTTAGTGGGGTACTACACGACTAAACGGCGCATCTAAAAATCGCTGTTTTACCACAGTGCGGAGCGTTTAGTGCCGATTTTGTTTGCAGGCGCAGTACTGTCGAGGTCCCTTTATGGCCGCCATGTTTTTACCACTTTTTTAGACCCTGTTTAGGGGCCATGAGAAAGCATGTTTAATTTGTTGGCAGGCGTACTTCCTTCGAGGCGCTCCGAGGCTCACCGAGGCCTGCCCGAGGCCAGGCCTCGGACGCAAAACGTATTGGCACGAGGACAAAGCGAGGCTCACGGGGACTCGAATCTATATAATACTATTGTTAGAGTCCCATGGAAATGGTGATGGTGTGGCAGTGGGAAATTGTGGTGCCTTGTAGAATTTTAGGCCGCAGCTGGCGCAAAGGGACGGCCTCATGGAAGCCTCGAAGCAACGAAAATATAGGTGTTTATCAGCATCAAGCAAGCTTCCAGGCAGGCTTCGAGGCAGCCCTCGAGGCAGGCCTCCAAGGCTTCGAGGATTGGTTATAGCATGATGCAAGCCTCCAGACAGGCTTCGAGGCAGGCCTCGAGGCAGGCCTCGAGGCAGGCTTCCAGACCCTCGAGAATATGTTTTTAAGCATGAAGCAAGCCTCGAGGCAGGCTTCGAGGCAGGCCTCCAAGCCTCGAGGATGTGCTTTTAAGGATGAAGCAAGCCTCGAAGCAGGCTTCAAAGCAGGCCTTGAGGCAGGCTTCAAAGCAGGCCTTGAGGCAGGCCTCGAGGCAGGCTTCCAGGGCCTCAAAGATATATTTTTTAGCATGAAGCAAGCCTTGAAGCCCTACCAAATGCAAGCAACCAAAACAAATCCATGCAGGCAGAAGTCGAGAGAGTCAGTAGCCCCAAACGAACGCCAAAAAGACATTCAGCAGCCAAAGACTTTAGTGTCTGGCGACAAACCTGCTTCATCATGGCCCCCAAAACAAGAGCCAAAAAACTAGTAGAAACAGGGAAGCCATAAAGGGACCTCGACTGTACAAGCAACAAGTTGGGACGGACAGGGAGAAAAAGGCATGTGTTAAGCCAACACTCATGCTCATGCTCATGCTAGAGCGTCGCAAATCTGCTTGCAAAACTTCCGCGGTCAGCAACAAAATTCTCCGATGGCTGACCCCACTTTTGGGTCCAAATCTGGACCCCAAAACGGGGCCCAAGCGAAGACCCATGAGAAGAAACTAAAATAGGATCCAATTCTGGACCCCATTTTGGGGTCCAGATTTGGGCCCAAAAATGGGGTCAGCCATCGGAGAATTTTGCTGCTGAACGCAAATGTTTTGCAAGCGGGTTTGCGAACCAGCAGCATGAACATGAATGTCAACACAAACCGTTTTCTTCTTATGCGTCCCAAGTTCTAGTTGCTACTGTCGAGGTCCCTTTATGGCCGCCATGTTTTTACCACTTTTTTAGACCCTGTTTAGGGGCCATGAGAAAGCATGTTTAATTTGTTGGCACGAATCTATAATACTATTGTTAGAGTCCCATGGAAATGGTGATGGTGTGGCAGTGGGAAATTGTGGTGCCGCAGCTGGCGCAAAGAGACGGCCTCATAGAAGCCTCGAAGCAACGAAAATATAGGTGTTTATCAGCATCAAGCAAGCTTCCAGGCAGGATTCGAGGCAGCCCTCGAGGCAGGCTGTAGAAAAAGCGCCGTGCACAGATCCACGGTCAGATCCAACGCTTCTTCCAAAATTCCTACAGAACTACGCGGGCAAACGCATACGTCAACCACGCACACCAAACACAAGCGCAGCGCGTAAGTCCCTAAACTAATTAGACTAAAACAATACCGTGTCAAAAAGAGTGTTTCTTCTCGACTCCCACATGCTGACGTCAAGCTCCTTCTTTTCGCTCCAGACGCAACACGATCAGTCAAAGAGAAACACAAACACAACAGGAACAAAGAAACAGAGAAAACGAGGAGCATGTTCCCTGTGTGGTCTGTCTTATGTCAAGTTATGTGACACAGCAGCTTCTGTTCATTAAATGAACTTCTGACACCAGTCCTTCGAGCCGATGTCTCAACTGGTAAACTCGATTCCAGGTTTCCAGTTAACAAACCTCAAGTTCTTCAAATAAAGGTTTGTTGAAACTATTCCAGCTGCTAGGAGTCTACAAAACTCAATTTCACTAGATGAATTCAAAATCATCGAAACACTTCCAAAAGTTCTCAAAACAAACTGGTTCTCATCCAAACGTGAATAACCAGCTCACTAGTCATAAGCTGACTAACTTCTCAAGAACGAAGTGATTCACACAAGGTGTCTGTACAACCTTCTTCTGGATACAAAACATAGTCAGAACACAAAGTTCTTTCTCCAAATCAGTTTTCCACATAGAGATAGCATCTCACAGTTTCCAAGCTCAATGGAGAATATAGTGTTCTATTCGACATCGTCAATGTAGGTCAGCCAAATACAGTTGTATCGCTGAAGTCTTTCGACCACTGTAATAGCCAATCCACAATGTAGATCAAAGTCGTGTCAAACAATGTCGTCCTCATAGAGATAATCAAAGTCATCTCAGGAACGATAAGATGCACACTATAGGGTCAAGTGTATGATCCCTAGGCCACGATGACGATGATGTAGGTATTGTCCTCACAATACCAAAACATCTCACCACAAAACTCTCAGACAAATAAGATGCCCAAATATGACCATTGTCTTCACAATGCCAATGCATCTCAAGGTCCGAGTTCAAAGCATAATAGATTCTCTCCATCAGATATTTCCAGCTAGCTTAAACTCTTCTCCAAGAGTTTATAGCTGTATTCTCATCACTTGGAGAGAATGACCTTCTCAACGTCGAAGACGTAATAAACAATTCCAATGTCAAACCAATGTAGGTATTTTCAGCTCAGGCAATAGGCCATACCAGACTCAAGTCGAATCCAGAATAAGATGTAGAACTGATCCATATACCATAGTCACTGGTCAACACTGATCAATGACATCATCCTGATGTCAGAAATGACAAGTCCGAAGACCAATAGAATATTGTGACACGGATGGTCACATACAAGATTCCTTCCACAATAAGTAGAGTGTTCTCTACCAATCTTCCATAACTTCTTGCAGTATCATCGCGTCATGAACTCTTGTAGTAGCCTTCCACGTATCCTCTGTGCATAACTATACAACCAATGATGAATGGCATGTCGCTTCACCCTTACCCAAAGGGTGCTCACACAGGGTGTCAAATTTCCATACCCCCTTTCGACATGACATCTCATCCACTCAATTCACTTCCAGATACACTCACATCGCTTCCAGATACGGATACCAATCAAATATCCGCAGAAAATGTTCACGTTCCAGATCATATCCATGATCAAAAGATATCCAAAGAAGTACACGTACTTCCAAAACTCACGGTAGATGACAAAGCGTCATCCAAAACTCATCTTGTTCGACTCATGCATAATGTCGTAACTCCCAAATTCAAAATCTTCTCTGTCGCGAAAGCCAGATGTTGGAATACCAGACTCAGTCCAAAGACTCCTAAAGTCTTTCCAGTACTAAGCTCGTCTTCCAAAATCCAGTTCCTTAGATAAACCATGGCGTCGATAACGATATATCTACATTGCTGTTGTCTTCCTACAACAAACAAAACAACAACAGAACAACACAAAACAAACACAACACACACACACACACGAGACCCAAGACGAAACCTAACGTCGCACAATCGGAGTCAACACGAAAACCAAGGCCAACTGTTTCAGCTAATCCGCACCTTCATGAAGAAGGTAGGCGTATGAAAAGAAAACGCAAGTGAAGTAATATCACTCATGCAACTCATCTCAAATTCAGAGCAGGCGAAGTACAGTTCACAGTCACTGCACAACAAATTCTAAAAATGTTCTGAATGAGTCTCTCTCTCCGTCAGGGCCAGGACTAGCTAAGATTGGCACAGAATGAGGAAGCGGTGAGGGACATTCTAGGACAGAATAGCTCTCACTGCTTCATCATCGCATAGATCGCTGTCCCCCTTTCAACGTTTGATCCATCCTAGTGATCTCGGAGGTGTGGTATGTCTTGTTTGAGTCTATATCATGACATGACAGTGCAATGTGTCTGCCATCATGGCATCAGATTCCCCGGAAGATTTTTCCGATTACTTAGACTCAGATTCCGTCCGAGTTTCTTCCCAGGTTATCATCACTTGCCATGACAATACAATCATACCAAATGCTTGTGAAAACACTCACAACATCAAGTTCCATGTCTCAAGCAACAAAACTAAAGTCATGTACACAACAACTCAAACATGAGAAATACCGCAATAAAGCCAATCAAGAACAACTTCAACTTTTCTTCATGATGTCTCCCTCAGATCTGCCAGCAACTCCGAGTTCTGAATGCCTTCAAGAACGTTGCTCTCGCTATCGTCATTGAGAGACATACGACAACAAAACGAACCTCAAACAAACAAACATATGCAGATAAGACCGTATCTACTGCGTCACTCAGTCGGCGTGTCTCGGCCCCCCTTTTAAACTCAAATCCGATGCCTGCGCTCAACCATGCCGTCATCTCTGAAAACAACAAGTGAACCTCGAGCTGAAACAAATCAACTATTCTCTTGTCGTTAGACCAGGCGAATTCCAGTGCCTTTGGCACTCTGCTCGGGGATAGATATCAGGGGTATACCCTGCGGTAGTCCCGCGTCCCCTGAATCTGCATATACCCCAGAGGGGAGAACGCTGCGGTCCCCGTCAGAGGATCGTGACGTGGTGTGGGTGAAACAGCTCTGACACGTCCCGTGACCTCCTCGATCACCTGAGTAGGTGGCGACTTCATGTCCTTAACCTCCAAAGCCAGGGGGTAACTCATTGGAACTTCGCCCATCCTCGCCGGGCTATATCCTGCAAATCGCACCGTCTGCAGTGTCGGTGGTGCTGGAATTGCCGGCCTTGGCGGAATCGCCGGCGGCGGTGGAATACTTGGGCCGGGTCCAGCTGGTGTCATAGGGGCCAATGGCGGATCCATAGGTGCCAATGGCGGGTCATACCCCGGGGGCACTTCTGCCTGTGGCGCTGCTCGCTCGATTCTTTCTGCCACTAGCTTCAGGTTCTCCTGGAGTTTATCCATGGACTCCTGGAGTTGAGACATGATGTCTTGTAACGACTGATCCCTTTCCAGGCGACCCTTCTTGTTGTCACGGAGGGTGTCCTTCATCGACACGTCGAGCGACCACTCAACATGCTTCTTGAGCTTGGTAAGTTCACCTACCATTGCTCCAACCCTGCTGGTGTTGTGATTCACCCCTGCAGCAAGGGACTCGGAAGCACGAGCCATGTTGGTGACGGCTTCTCCAACGGCTTCCAGGGATCTGCAAAGGTCAGACTGTAGAGTGTGGGTACTCTTAATCAAGATCTCAAGCTTGTCCGTTGACCCTTTCAACGCAGCGACCATGGATGTGATTCCCACAGCCAAACCCGTGGTAGAACTCAACAAGTCAGCCGCCTCATTGGGGTCAAAGGACTCATGATGCCTTCTCAACCTCGGAGATCTCGACCTGTCATCATCTCTTCCAGCATCTCCTTCTTCCTTATCCTCTCCATCCACATGGATAGTATCCTGATCTTTCTCCTTCTCGGAATCCGTCTCAGTCGCTCCTGTCTGCGCCGGTAGCGCTGGCGCCGGTAGCGCTGGATTCTCAGACACAGGAAATTCTACACCCTCTGTCGATGGAGCTGCTGGAGCTGCTGGAGTTGCGGAAGCTGCCACGTTCGCTGCCATGAATTGCTCGAGTCTTCTAGACAAGGCCTGATGCACCCGCTGGGATAAGCCGGGGCCCAAATACAGCTTGGGCATAATCTGCAATTCAACTTGACAATCCCTCTCATGACCATGCAGATCACATCTCAGCCATTTCATGCCATGCCAAGCACAAACTCTCTCTTGTTCATCCTAAGGTGCGTGACTCACACCTTAACAGATGAACTACCCTTCCAACAGAGATCACACTCAATACTACCCCAAGATGCGTGCCGCACATCTTGACAGGTAATATGTGATCAACCAAACTCCAATGTCTCAGACCAAAACAAAAATAGTGCAAACTTGTGGCAAACCGCAAACTCAATCCAGATCCAACTGCCTGCATGCACAACTCTTCACAAAACTGCAAAACAGATCACAGTGGTTTCTGCGCATAAAACCCATAGACATGTCATGCAGCAAAAATGAAAACTCATGCAAAGCTCGTGACAGCTGAAAAAAATCGCACAAACTGAGTTCCACAAGTCCAAGTTCCGTCCAGTCCGAAATCGTCCAAAACTCTGAAATTCCAAGACATCCCAAAATTGTCATTTCACTCCAATCTCAGCTTGACAGCTCTTTCACCACAGCTTTTGCATCTCTCCTCGCAGCTATCGTCGGCTTCCAAGCCTAGCACTACCACCCGACCTGGAACCATTAAAAACCTATACATAGAGAGGATATTTCCTCTGTGTTCAGATGATCTGGTGAGCCTCCGTGGAAAACTTGTATAACAAGTTTCCGTACTGGTCAAACTCTACGGATTTCATTGTTCCCTACCAACGGTATTCGTTGGGCTTATATTTCAAGAGAACTCCCGACTCGGCTTTCTGGAGATAGCCGATGGCGGTCACCTCGACCTCGACCAGAACATAGTCTTTGGCACAAAACTCACCCTTTGGACCTTCCGGTGTCCAGTCGTTGAAGTACTGAGCACGCTCGACGGCAGCAACCGGGTCTTTTCGTAGTCCAAATCTCCTGGAATATTCGTCAGGCTGAATCTCCTTCCCATTGTTCAAGTCCTCAAACTGCTTAGGAGTCAACGCCAACCAAAGACGAATGGATTCCATTGCCGTTGATGCCATGGTATCTCAAAGCTATTGCGAGGTCAGCTGAAATGCAAGAACACTGAGCCAAAGTTGTCTTATAGTAAAACAGTGACAGTGGAATGAAACCTACACATACATGAGAAGTCCAGACAAAATGTCACGTCAAGTCCAGCATAATAGACAGCTCCATACTTCGTCTCTCACTTAGACAGTATGTCGAGCTACAAACTGACAGCACATTTACATTCATTTTAGTCAGTCTCACGTTTCGGAACCTATGCAAGTCGTAATCGCCCCTGCCGTCCAGTTCCCTACGTTTCTTTCTCTTCTACTTAAATCTGTTCTCTGAGCCTATGCACGTCTGCAATCTAGCTCATGTGTGAACCTTGCAACGTCTTGCAAACTGGTCCACGTTTTGACTTTCTACAACTTTCCTTTTCCTTTTGGAACCTATGCAAGTCGTAATCGCCCCTGCCGTCCAGTTCCCTATGGACCTATGCAGCGCCTCTGCCATCCAGCCCATTTCTTTTCTTTTCTGTTGTAAGTCAAAACTCTTCAACTCAAAAGAAAATTGCAAATCTCAAATCCCAGATTCCCTCTCTTGCTTTTCACTCTGAGCAACACGAAAACGCACAAACTACACTACCGCTCTACTTCCTCTCAGGATCTTCTGCAAAGCTCCAATGCTGTAGATCTCGCAAAACTCCATGCCAGCCTTCTGGTAGTACAAGATGTCCACTCAGCATGACCCAGGTTCGCAAAGGAAACCTTCCGGAGTCGACCAACATCACAAGCATCTTGTTCTCAAACTGCATCTCTACCAAAGGAAATGCCACAACCATCGTAGGCAAACCACATTGGCAATCATTGCTATAAAGACCATAGCGCTCGTCTCACAGCCAGACTCGGCTTGCAGAAACCTCCATGCTCATCCATCCATCTAGAGAGGTACGGTATGATTGCTCCAAGCCAAAAGGGAATACTTGCATTCAAGTTGTCTTCACACAAAGTCCAGTCAGTCTGACAACAACTTCAGAGTACTTACCTGCCTCAGGTATATTGGACCCTCTCTGCATCTGTACCAGGTTTCACACACAACTGCACCAATCCAAAGAACGTAAGTCATACCTGACCTGCCTGCGACACTACAAAACTGTTCAAACAAACTCCGGTCAAAAACATGAAAACAAACTCACAACAAAGTTTCCCGTTTCATTAAGATACAGTTCAAGGCAGTTTCCACTTCCTACACAGTTCAGGTCGTTTCCAATGACTCACCATGTCCCAATCAACCGCACTCACAATAACTGCAGTTCGAACTAGGATGTTGGTTACCTGATGCATCTGACAAATCAAACCAACTTTCCCAAACAGGCAAACCCAGCTCACTCCGTTGTCAACTCACAGTCTCAACACCAAGTTCCACTGTGCCTTCAGTGCCATGACGGTTCCTATCTCTCTCTCTCTCTCTCTCAGCACTCTAGTACCTACTCTGCCAGGCAAACAACAATGCTTCAGGCTCCAATCTCAAGGTCACCAGTCAGTGCAAACATCCGTCAAGCTCCACTGCTCCTGCACACTACTGAACCTCAGGTGTTCAATTATTCACGCATTACATTACACATGTGGCAACTAAACCAAGGTCACTGACAAAGCAAACTCGACCCTCCGTGGTTCTCATGCCAACGTTTCTCTAATCTATGGCAACTAAACCAGGTCACCGACCTTTCCGGGTTCTCATGCCAATTTTTCTTAACTCTTGTGGCAACTAAACCAAGGCTACTGACCATTCCGGGTTCTCATGCCGATCTCTCTCAACTCTGTGGCAACTAAACCAGGTCACCAACCCTCCGTGGTTCTCATGCCAAACTTTCTCTCTTCAACTGTCATCTCCAGGCATGACGCCAGGCTCAGTAGCACCACGCACTGTGCACTCCGTGCGTCCAGAATCATCTACAACCTGACCAACCTGTCGAGATGTTACTCTCTCTTACTTTCAATATGGACCTATGCAGCACCCTGCCGTACAGCCCACTTTCCTTCTAACTCTTTCCAATGCTCTCTAGTGATTCCCCAGGCACTCTCTCTCTCTCTCTCTCTGCCAAAATCACCAAGCTTCCTAGTTTCCTAGTGACTCTTCAGGCTCTCTCTCTCTTTCTTGCCAAAGTCACAAAACCTCTTACACAACTAAATCAAAAATCTCACATGCAACGCAACTGCAACATACTCTCACATGCAGCTCCGGCGTTGTCACCTATTTTCCACGCTTACCACTGCTGCCAGGAACCCTATCGACCACATATCTGTCAAATCTATCACACAGCAATGGGTCGCAGGTCTTTCAACCTTGCAATGACCTCTGATATCTGCCTAAGATTCACGCAGCTGAAGAATCTGCCTTTGCATCTCGATCTCCAATTCCGAGAGATGATCGCGGAACATTGTCATGATGTCTCGTTGGTTCGCACTCAGACCAATATCCTCAAGCAAAGGTAGAAGCCATTCCATGAGAACAAGCATAGTCTGTACTATTCGAAAGATACTCGACACCTTCTCCAATCCAACAAACCACTCAATGTACCGTTCCTCCATTGCTGCACGTAACGGTCGGTTGTCGCGATTGTCCATTCTTGGTATAGGCTGTGTGGCGATACTTTCCTTGAGCTTAAACGCTACAGTTCCAATCAAAATCCAATAATTTCTCAAACCTTACACACTCAAGAACTCCGACAACTTGCCTAGAAACCAGACGAATGGTCGGGGTTCTCGCTTGTCCAAACATCTAACGTGTCTCAAGGATCTACTCCAAACCTCAGCCTGTCATCCAAGTCAACGTACAGACTTCTCTCTTTACTTAACTCACCTCAAGACAGGTTGTCGGAGTCTTCACTGTCCAAACACCTCACTTGTGTCTCCAGGACTTACTCCCAACCTCAGCCTGTCGAGATACTCCAATCATTTCAAAACATGTCATCTCTGGCAATCAATTGACAAGTCACCTTCAACCAATGACCTCACAGTCAACATGTCGCAAAGTGAAACAAAAACACACGTCTCATCTGAATCAAGAACACTCAAGCTCTTCGATACCCTTGACCTTTACATCAGCAATGTCCAACCTAGTGATCACTTCAGAACCTTAGTACAAGCTCAACACAAATCCTTGCAGAAGATTCAGGAGCTCAATACAAACGATCTCAGCTTCACCTTAGATGGCGTCGTTAGCACACTGCAACAAGGGTCAGCGGAGAATGGTGTGGGTAGCTCCGTAGAGCTCCGCTACCATGTAGAAAAAGCGCCGTGCACAGATCCACGGTCAGATCCAACGCTTCTTCCAAAATTCCTACAGAACTACGCGGGCAAACGCGTACGTCAACCACGCACACCAAACACAAGCGCAGCGCGTAAGTCCCTAAACTAATTAGACTAAAACAACACCGTGTCAAAAAGAGTGTCTCTTCTCGACTCCCACATGCTGACGTCAAGCTTCTTCTTTTCGCTCCAGACGCAGCACGATCAGTCGAAGAGAAACACAACAAGCAAACAACAAAACACAACAGAAAACGCAAGGGAGAAAAAGAGAAGTTCGTGTTCCCTCTGTCGGTCTGTCTTATGTCAAGTTATGTGACACAGCAGCTTCTGTTCATTAAATGAACTTCTGACACCAGTCCTTCGAGCCGATGTCTCAACTGGTAAACTCGATTCCAGGTTTCCACTTGACAAGCCTCAAGTTCTTCAAATAATTTTTTTCCGTCCAAACGGCTCCGATGTGAAAATCCTACCTGGTATAGCGCTGAGAGATCAGTGACGTTGCACAGTTTTGATTTCACCAAGTATCGTCTATGGACGAGCCTATTTTGACTTGGAACGATTCTGAATGGACAGATCGTAGTTTGTAGTTTTGATTTGACCGGATATCATCTGTAGAAGATATACTTTTGGACGTTTTTGGATGATCGATGCTTCATAGAGCATCTCATGACGCTCAACGAGCACAACCGACACTGCGGTTGCACTCGTCTCGTTTTGTAGTTGAGAGTTGTGATGTTTTTGTAGGAAACCGAACATTATTTGAACAGTTTGGAAATATTTCAACAGTTTGAGAACCGAATGAAAGCTCTTGATCCTCAATGGATCGCTTTTCGGAATTTCGTCAAGACTGGAATACAGTTTGCAGTTTAGACAAAAACCCCTCCTTGGTTTTTGTCACCTTTAAACAGTATTTGAACTGAATGATCAACGATACTCGTTGGCTCAAGCCCGAGCGAGAGAAACAGAGTGTGTGTTGAAGCGTTGCTTGTTGTCTGGAGTGATTTGAGCGAGAGAGCAGGGAAAGTTTGACTCACGTTTGTTTATTTGTGGAAAAGCCTTTGGGTAACTTTGATCGCGATAGGTTTTGTTTTGGTTTTCAAGGCACAACTTAGCGGTGCAAAGTTTTACGTGGTAGCGGAGCTTCGTGCTCCTACCACAGATCTGTGTGATCTTGGTTTGTCTGTGGATCCAGGAACCGTGTTTGTGAGTTTATACTTTGCTCAGGTCTTGCGTGAATCTTGTTTGTGTTTCAGGTATGGCCGACGCATCTGCAAGCGGCGGTGCGGGTCAGGTACCGACACAGCGTGGAGAGAGGGAAAGAAGTCCCACTCGTACGCCTACGACTCAGGAACAGCAACAGCCTGCACAAGGACCTCAACGTTTCAGGATGAACTCGCCGGAAGGCGGACAAGGTTTGCCTGGAGGGGCAACTGCACCTTATGCCTCTATACCACCCCCACCGCCGAAAGCTGCCAGTGGTTGTGGAAGTATGCCAGGAAGTCCAACTGGACAGCAAGAAGTTTTCTCCACTGCGCAGATGACTCAGATAGCTCAGATAGTGTCTTTGAGTTTGAACCAGGCTATGGGTGAGTTTAACATGAGGTTGAATGGTTTGCAACAACAGGTAGTTCATCAACAGAATGTGTTTGCTCAGGCACAGGTGCAGCAAGCTGCATCACAACCAGCTCAGGTACCAGTTGCGAAGACATCACCTTCTATCTCAAGTGGTTTGTCATCATTTGGAGATCGTCCACCCACCAGTCCACAACCCAATTTTCCAAGGAACACTGTGGAACAGCCACCAGGTTTGCAGCAGTCGCCTCAGAGACTGATTAGTGAAGTTCGTCAGGGGCAGGGTACTGCACAGAACACTCAGGGTGAAGCGTCGTCACAGGATGACAGGGATGTCTTTACTAAGAGTGAGAAGTGGCTTCCTCCATTGCCCAAGTGTGAGCATGGAACTTGGAAGACACGTGAACAGGAGATTTTGGGTTTTGCCGGCTATGTTCAGTCTTTGAGAAGCTGGGTAGCCTTGGCAAGTGATACGTTTGGGTGGGAGCTTGAAAGTGCGCTCAGTTGGCCGCACGAACTGCACATGACAAATCTGAAACCTGCACAGCAACTTCGTAGTGCTAGGTTGCTGGCCATCTTAACTCAGGCGTTTGCGGAATATCCACGAGCTCATATGATCCTACAGGCCTATTCAGAAGGAATTGGTATGGATGGTTCTTTTCAGGCAGTGCGAGGAACGTCTGGTTTTGAGGCGTTGCGTTTGCTTGCAAAGGAGTTCAGTTTGAGATCAAGAGCGGAAGCTGCATTTTTCAGGTCTGAGTTCATGTCCAAGACGTTTAAGGCACAGAGTGGCCCTACACAGATCAGTGATCTAGTCCGACAGATGGACGTTGGTTTGTCCAAGTATCGGAAGTTGATCGATACCTTGCCTCAGCATTGCGACAAGACTGGCTTGGATTTGCAACAGGTCGACTTGACGTTGATGTTGCTGAGATCCTTGCCCAGTGACGTGAAGAACTACGTCGTTTTGCATGCGTCAGGTGAGGGCTATACTGACTACAGATCAGCAGCCCTGAAGTTCGAACAACAGCAGAGGTTGTTCCAAGAACTGGGTGGAGGATCAGGCCGCAATATGCACGCCTTGGAAGCCGAAGGTGACTGGAGCACCTACTATGGCTACGAAGATGAGCAGGACTACTACGCCGAAGGTGCCGAAGAGGAGTGGGAATGGGATCCAGAGAGTGAGCTGTGGCTCAACACTGCCGCAATCAACAAAAATTCAGGAGTGAAATGTCGAAAATGTGGCAAGACTGGACACATGCAGAAGGATTGCAGCACGAATATGGGTCGTGTGAAGTGCTTCAAGTGCGGACAGAGCGGGCATATTGGCGCGAATTGCCAAGCCAGCAGTCCGAAGTCTGCAAGTTCATCTCCGTCTTCGAGCACTGGGAAAGGTTCAGGTGCAGCCAAGGCCAAGCCTGCAGCGAAAGCTGGACGAGGAAAAGGTGGTCGCAAAGGAAAGATGCATGAAGTTTCAGCCGAAGGACCTCAAGAAGAGGAGCAAGAATCTGGAGAAGCGATTATGATGCCGCTCATTTCATCACAGGTTTCAAGTTCAGAGGGAACTTGGTGGTTGTTAGATTCTGGAGCTGCCACGTCGGTGCTGTCGCAGAACTATGAGGGCATGTATCGTTGCCAGGCTCAGGAGGATTCGGCAGGAGCATTGGAAACCTACTATGCAGCGAATGGGACTCCAGTTCACATGAGGGCCAATGTTTTGGTAAGTTTGGCATTTCAGGTTGTGACTGGGGCATCTGGAAAGAAGAAAACTCAATCATTCAAATTGGCCTGTTGTATTGGGGATGTATCACACAACATTATTTCGACAACTCAGTTGGTCAAGAAGGGTTGGAGTGTGATTCAGTCACCTGGAGAGACGTACCTCTACCACGAGGACAGTGGAACGCTCATTAGTGACGTGCTGTTGTGGGGAGGGACTCCGTGGCTACGAGCATGCAGGGCAGCACAACCGAGCTTGAAGGATGGCAGTCAGCCGATGGAGTTGGTTGAGTCATCAGTGGTCGAGCCAGAGGGTTTGAAAGTTAGCATGGTTGGAGCTGTTGAGCTGTCAAGTCAGGAGAAGTTGCGTCAACATGTTCTTCGAGGCCATTACCCGTTTGATCCACACTGTTTGGAATGCCAACAGGGACGAGGAGTTTCTCGAGCACCAAGGCGAAGTTTGCGTGAGAGAATCCTTGAAGTTCAGGTGGATTTCTTCTTTTTGGGTTTGGTTGAGAGCAAGTTCAAGATGATTTTGCTGCGTCAGGTGTTTTCAGGTTTGCTTGGTGTCACTGCGGTGAGCGAGAATGTTCAGGTGACAGGCCAGCATTTGCGTCAGATCTTAGCTGAGTTTGGATTGCTTGAGACTTTGGAAGGACCGCCAGTTGATTTCAGGACAGATGCTCAGGACGAAGTCGGAACTGTTCTGAGGAGATCTGGTTTGCCAAGGGAGTATACTGTGAACAAAGCTGGACCTCAGAACCATGATACGGTTGGATCAGTTGAGCGTGGTGTGAGAGAAGTCAAGGAAGCTCTTGCTGTCTTGCGCTTGGAACTGGCCAAGGCCGGATTGGATTTGGTCGACAGCTTGGTTGCCTGGGAGGCCGCTTCCAGGTATGTGACTGCTATGCACAACCTCCACGGCAAGATCCAGAACACAGGAAAGACTGGAAAGGAATTGCTCAGGAACACATCTGAAGGAACTCGAATTTCCGCCATGTTTTGCTCTAGGGTTCTTGCAGAGACCCCAGAAAGTGTTGACAGTATTGGACGGTTTGTCACTGCTGCATATTTGTATCCTGTCAGGAACTCGTTTGCTCATTTTGTTTGTGCGAAAATTGCTGATGAACTGAAGTTTTTCCAAGCCAAGAGTTTGAAACTTGTTTTTCCGATTGAATATCCACAAGATCTCATTGAACGTTTTGTTTGTCACTCAGGTTCAGGTGATCGTCCATCGCTTGTTGATCAGGCACCCATTGAGATTTTGCCAGAGGAGTTTGCACGACTTCCAGATCAGGTGCAGCCTCCACGACACTGGGTTGATGCTCATGGACGAACTGAAGGATGCAGTTCATGTGCCACTCGACAAGGTCGACATTCCAAGAAGTGCTGTGAGCGCTATTGGAACTGGATCCGTAACCAGAAGAAGGGAGAAGTGCCAGCTTTGCCCGACAAGCCTGAGGAACAACTACCAATAGTTGAGCCCAATGACCCGGCTGTGGCCGTGCCTTCACGACCATTGCCGCGCATCCCAGGTTTGCCTGCTGGGATGACCCCGACGCGCCGTTGTCCAAGTTGTGAATCAGGTATGAATGCTCCAGGTACCCGGCACTCTGCCGATTGTCGCAAGCGACAAGCTGAGTTTGTGTCAGGAGAAACTGCCAAGCCATCGCTTGGTGATCTGGAGGATCTTCCGGTACAGGAAGGTGGGGTGAGAGATGGTTCTTATTCTCCATCTTTGGCTCCGGACCCAGTCGAGTCTGCGGACGTTGAGATGGCCACCGAGGACATTGGTGACATGCCCATGGTTGACGTTTGCATGGCGCAGCCATATCATGTGGGTATGTTGACATCACCAGAACTTGTTCAACGAGATCGGTTTTCAGTGGAGTCAATTCAGTACGATGGCTACTGCAATGAGTTTGTCGTCATGGATTTTTGTGGTCAGAAGATCAAGCTTTGGAAGCCCAGTGGAGCCGTGTCTGATGTCACGCTCAGGGACTTGCCAGCTGAAGGAACCTTTTTGGCCATGCAGAAGGAGATTCGTGGACTCACTGCTGTTGGTGCAGGTCAGGTTCTTGCCGAGAATGTGGCAAGAGAAAGTGGCCAGCGCATCATCGGCACCAGGTGGGTGACCAACGAGAAAGAGGAAGCTCAGGAAGGTGTGCGCGCCAGGATCGTTGCAAAGGACTTTGCAAGTGGTCAGTCTGCCAGAAGTATGGGCATCTCTAGCCCAACACCCAGCATTGAGGCACTCCGGATGGTTCTTGGAGTCGCCTGTGGGGCGTGGAGTGTTGGAAATCAAGCCATGTTTTTGGCAGGTTTGGACGTTTCTCAGGCGTTTATGAACTCACCATTGGAGCGACCAGAAATTCTCCGGATGCCACTATCCATGTCAACTATGGAGGGAGAACCAATTTTTCTATGGGCTGAGAAAGGCATCAACGGTTTGAGAATTGCCTCTCAGGCATGGATCGTTTTCTTTTCATCTATTGTCAAGAGCATTGGAGTAGTTTCAGGTACTGTGGAGCCTTGTTTGTATGTTGGTCGAATGGTTGGCAAAGATCAGGCACCCATCGTCATCATGGCGTACGTCGATGATTTGCTTGTTGCCACCACTTCGGAATCAGCTCTCAAGACACTTATGACTGCACTATCAGCTCATGTCAAGGTTCGAGAGACTGGCCGCGTTGGTTTGAAAGGGGGACACTTGCGTTTCCTTGGTCGAAGTATCTTTCGAAGGCCAGGCTCATCTGCTTTGTACATGCAGGTGGATCCAACGTACTTGGATGAAGCTTTTGCTGAATTTGATTTGAAGAAGGGAAGCACAACATTTCCGGATTTGCGTCCCATTCTGGAACAGGAAGGAAGCCAACCATTGTCAGCAGAAGGACATGCACGTTTTCGCAGAGTTCTAGGTCGTTTGTCATGGTATTGCCAAACTCGTCAAGACTTGTTGATTTTGGTCAGCATGCTTGGAACTGGTCAGGCACAACCGTTTGAGACCCATGAAAAATGTTTGCGTGCTGTACTCAGGTATCTTATGACTGACATGGATGTTGCATTGCGTTTTCCATCAGAAGAGCTTGCTTTGCCCGATGTGAAAGGTTTGGAAGTGTACACAGATGCTGGGTTTGCACCCATGAAAAGTACTGGACGTCGTTCTGTTTCAGGTACTTGCTTCATCTTTCAACAGTGTTTGATGAAGTGTTTCAGCAGACACCAGTCAGCTGTGACGCTCTCCTCCTGTGAGGCTGAGCTTGTTGCATTACAGTCAGGTGTTCAGGAAGGAATCGGCTTGCTCAGGACTTTGGGTTTTGTGCTTGGTCGTTTGTATCCATGGGTTGACATTATTCCTCAGGACGCTCAGGTGACTTGGTATGACGAAGCAGAGTCTGATGACGAAGACTCTATGAGAGTATCATACTTGTTTCCACTGGTCGTCAAGACCGACAGTTTGTCAGGGAAAATGCTTCTCGAAGCATCTGATTTGCAACGAAAGAGCCGACACATTGAGATTAAAGTTTATTGGCTCAGGGAGTTGATGGATCGCAAAGTTTTGCTTTTGTCGCATGTGCCAGGAACTTTGAACCCAGCGGATTGTTTTACCAAGTGCTTGCCAACTCAGAAGTTTTTATTTTACAGGAACATGCTTGGATTTGTGAAGGTTGATTTCAGTTTGATTTCGAACATCCTTGGTTTTTGCTTGGACGTTTGTGACAACAGTTATTCAAAACCAATTTCATGTTTGTCAAACAGGAACTGCGTTTTGTGCGGAGAACGTTTGATTTTGTTTGTTTTGGAAGAAGAACAGGGAATTTCAGGAGATCAGAGATCATTTCGTCATGTGAAAGCTGTGGTTGCTCAAGCAAGTTTGACCGACCCGCGAACTCCAAGTCCTGCTATCGCGCAGATGGCAGGTGAAGAAGAGGACAGCAAGTCTATGGTGTCTGGATTGACTCGTGTCGATTACACGACAGGGAATCCTCGCAAGGATCCAGATACTGGTGAGGTGATGAGAAGAGATGCAAGAGTTAGGGAAGTGACTGAAACTGCACCAGAAGGAGCAGATGCATCAGGTACTCAGGAGCCAGCTGTGACTGTTTCGGGAACACCGGACACTAAGGAAGCAGTTTCAGGTGGACAAGCTACAACTTCAGGAGAGGAGCCTGCAGGTGGAACTTCTTCGGGATCTGGGAGGAGACCCCAGGTGAAGAAGATGCCGAAGCGCCCAGCTGCGAAGTTGATGCCTCGGAAGAGAATTGTCAAAGTGAAACAAGAGCCTGGGACAACAGCCAAGGTGCCCGGGAAGAACCGCTTCAAGAACCAGGAGACAAGGCGACGCCAGAAGGCGAAGTGGGAAGAGATCCAGAAAGCTGCCAGGGAAGAGCGTGCTCAGCCCGCTCCAGTTTTCGAGATCCCAGCTCATGGAGGAGAAGCGCCAATTCGATCCTTTTTCGATCCTATTTCAGGCAGAAGAGAGGTAATTGAAGTCAGGCCGATTGAGAAGGACCAGAAGTTTCGAGCTGGACAGTCAGGTTTTTCCAGGTACCCTACTGAGACTCGCACTTGCTACCAGTGTGGTGAGAAGGGACATTTGAGTGCCAATTGTCCAAGGAGAACTCGTCGAGTCAGCTTGACACAAGGGACAATCGAATTTGTGGGTCCTGAAGAAACGCGCCCCAGGGTGCGACTCCAGGGGAATATGGGCTCGGTGCCCTCAGCTTCTGGTGAAGGATTGGGAGCAGATGAGATTGGTCCAGATGACAGTGCCTCGCAGATTGGAGGTGCCATCCTTGGGACTATGTCGGTGCTTGGGGGTGTTGCTCCAAAGAAAGCACTACCACCACCACCTCCTCCCCCGCCTCAGGGGAGCCCTCGTTTGGCACGCTCTCGTCCTGGACTCCCACCTTCGAGTGTGAGACCAAGGTTGCCGCCTAAGTTCAGTCAAGATGAACCTCAAGGAGGACGGTTGACAGAAGAGGCTTTGAAGTCAAGGTCAGAGAGACCATCTACACCGCCAAAGAGATTATCTACACCGCCGAGGAGACCAACTACGCCTCCAAAGAAGGCAGCAGCTAAGCCAGTTACTCCACAGAAGAGGACCAGTGAGGAGGCTGAGATTCCTGAAGGACCAGCGGCACCTCGTGGTTCGGTTGGGAAGGCTGTGAGGCCAGTCCCAAAGACACCATCGCCGAAACGAGCGGTTGAGGAGAGGGCATTGTGGCCTGCGGAAGAAAGAGCTCTCAAAGATGCTGCAGCCCGAGGTTCAGCACCTGCGAAAGCTGAAGCAGCAAAGGCGCCACCTACGACTGTGGACCTCGTGACCCCGGTGAGCTCGCAAGCTCCGACACCTACATCTCCAGCAGGAGATTCCGCTGTGGCAGGAGAGGGACCTACACCGAGTGTGCATCAATGGGCACAGGCTCCGGTGATTTCGCCATTGCCACCGACACCACCGCCAGCACCAGTGGGAGGAGAGACAGAGGTTTGTGTGGCATGCCAAGGGAGTGGGCTGCTGAACTCGCAGGTGAATCTGCGATTGTTCCGACTCATCGGAACGGGTCAGCTTCGTTTGGGACAGACACCTCAAGCGGCGCCTACGACTCCAGCCCAAGCTGCACATCCAGCCCCTGCGGCTGCTGCGAATCCTGCAGGTCCTGGTAATGGGACCGAAGTCAGTCCAAGCCTCAGTGAGAACTCAGGTAGATCTCGTACTCCAACTCATTCAGGTGTTTGCAACGTGTCTGAAGATGGAAGTATGACCATGTTTGTTTCAGGTGGAAATCTTTTGATTTTGGAGTTAGCTTGTGGTGTTGACTCAGTGATTCAAAATGCTTCTAGGGAGTTTGGATGCAGTTACATTGGAATTCATGCCGGTTTGGAGCTTCCGTCAACTCAACGTCAGGCCTATAAGTTCTTCAAGAGCTTTGCTGAGGGATCTTCCGGTAGTGCGGATTCACAGAAACTGATTCAGGTACACATTTCTCTTCCCTGTACTGGGGGTAGCCCTTTGTTGGACTTATCCAAGAAAGACAGGAAACCTGCTCAGGATGCGTATTTCAGGCTTCTTGATCATTGCAAGAGATATGTTTCATATATCAAGGGCATGAGCAATGTGTGTAGTGCTGTGACTCTGGAGCTTCCGAAGTCGAACCGTTTTTGGTCAGACGAGAGATTGAAGAAGTTTCTGACTGACCACGACATGCAAAAGTTTGCGGATTGTGCTGCATGTGCCATGGGTTTGGAAACCAGTCAGGGACAGCCCATTGGTAAAGTCTTTCGCATTGCATGTTCGGATCAAGTACTTGCCACAGGTCTTGGAAAGAGATTTCAGTGTAAATGTACTCAGGACCACGCTCCATTGAATCAGGTCAACTATTCGATGACGGAAAGATACTCATATAAGTTTGCCAGATTCTATTGTCGTGCTATTGCACTTCGTTGGATTGATCAACAGGAAGAAACATCGTGATTTTGTTTGTCATTGACTGCAGTTTGCATCAGTTTGCATTTCATGTCAGCAGTTTGACTTCAGGAAAGTACAGTTTTCTTTTTCAGCTGAACCGTTCAGTGGAATTTGCATGTCTGCATGGTTCACAGCGGATTCAGGGACATTCGATTGTCAGGCACAGTTTTCAGTGAAGACTTCACTAAGTGAATTCTCAGGTTTTGTCATCAGGAATCAGATGATGACACCAGTTTAGTTTCAGGAGCCTATCAACTCCGTTGAGAGAGTGCTCGCATCAGGACGCTCACACTCCAGTTGTTTTGTTCTGTTGTGTGTGTGTTTTCTTTTTCGTGTAGCCCGGGCCGGCCGCGCCGCGTTCGCCAGCCATGGATGAGCTTCTCATTGTGGTGCTATTTTCTGCATTGACTGGAGTGATGATTGGATCTTTGGGGACAGTTGTTATATTCTGGCTTTGTGGAGCACTGGAACGTAAGACAGTTATTGAGAAAGTTAGTCCAGAGTTGAGGGATGCGACAATTCAGGCTGAATATACTCAGGCTACATCGGATGAGACGTCAGACTTCAGACAAATGCACAGAGCTCAGACTTCGTCTTCTTATCATTTGTACATTGGAACTGCGGAGAGGTGTTATCATCTTGATCGCCGTTGTCGTTGTTATCCAGATTGGGACAATGTGAAGAGAGGGCTTACAATTTGTGAAATCTGCCGTATTTCATCTTCGACTTTTGAGATTGGGCAATGTATTTTTGCTTCTGAACAAGGACAGAAGTTTCATTTGACCCGATTTTGTCGTACTTTCAAGAGTCTACCGGTGACTGAATATGCAAGGTGCACTGCATGTTGTACAATGGAACATTCTACACAGGTTTTATTCGGAGATTCAGTACCTCGTCAGCGAAGAACTGCTTCGTCAACTTCTTCTATTGCAGGTATGTCAGAGGATTAGATTTTTCTGGATGGTGATGGGACGCCATGACTTTCTGGATTGCATTGCATTGACTGCACTACGTATTGGACGAAGACTCCATACTGACCTCTCATCGAAAGGGGGTGTGAAAATCCTACCTGGTATAGCGCTGAGAGATCAGTGACGTTGCACAGTTTTGATTTCACCAAGTATCGTCTATGGACGAGCCTATTTTGACTTGGAACGATTGTGAATGGACAGATCGTAGTTTGTAGTTTTGATTTGACCGAATATCATCTGTAGAAGATATACTTTTGGACGTTTTTTGGATGATCGATGCTTCATAGAGCATCTCATGACACTCAACGAGCACAACCGACACTGCGGTTGCACTCGTCTCGTTTTGTAGTTGAGAGTTGTGATGTTTTTGTAGGAAACCGAACATTATTTGAACAGTTTGGAAACATTTCAACAGTTTGAGAACCGAATGAAAGCTTTTGATCCTCAGTGGATCGCTTTTCGGAATTTCGTCAAGACTGGAATCCAGTTTGCAGTTTAGACAAAAACCCCTCCTTGGTTTTTGTCACCTTTAAACAGTATTTGAACTGAACACCCAACGACATTCGTTGGCTCAAGCCCGAGCGAGAGAAACAGAGTGTGTGTTGAAGCGTTGCTTGTTGTCTGGAGTGATTTGAGCGAGAGAGCACGGAAAGTTTGACTCACGTTTGTTTATTTGTGGAGAAGCCTTTGGGTAACTTTGATCGCGATAGGTTTTGTTTTGGTTTTCAAGACACAACTTAGCGGTGCAAAGTTTTACAGCTTCTTTGATGGATGGCGATTACACCCTACGTTGCCAATCCCAGACCACCTGCCGCGCGCGAAAGAGGCGCCAGTTCAAGATATCGCTCTGACTGCACCTGCACCTGTACGGAACCCAAACGGTCGCCTGAAGAAGAAGCGAGAGACATCCTGGCAACAGCTGCCAAGAATCAGCCCGAAGATGGGCCAAACACAAGAAGAGCAGCAGTCCGCGCATGCAAGTACTTAAGAGCTATGGTCAACCAATATGAATCCACCATCCAAGCAGTGCATACAGCCGCCCGCACCCATACACAAAAAAGCAAGATTATCAAAGAAGAGGTGCTGCCGACCAATGACCAACCAGAGTTCCCATCGCTCGAGCCGCAAGTTTGATGCAGTATGATGATTGGAAAAGCAGTTCTGAGCGGACTCTGAGTGTGCCCTGAGTGCCGTAGCCTCGAGGTCATTTTCACCTTAGATCATGTTTCACTCTCCTGTTTCACTGCGGTAGTTATTCTCACCACTTTCGTTGCGACCCGGCTTTGTCGGTGTTTGCTTCAAAGTGTCAGGGTGAATGTCATGCCGTGAAGGCTGCTCTTTGTGATCTCGCGGATCCTGGCTGGGGGGGGATCCCTGGTTTCCGCATTGAGCTTTGTTGCTTCCTACACCCTTTGCTGTGGCCCATGGTGATTTTGTGGTTTTTCCTGTTGTTGTTTTGTTTTATGGGCCTGCCAATATGACACATAAGTTGTCATCTGCACGCGCCGAGATGATACTAAGCTATCACCTCTTGCCTCAACAGATCTTTTTCACCCATAACTGGAACCTGTCACGTCACTGCTTTGTGGTTGTGTGGTTGTTTGTGTTTGTTTGGGTTGTTTTTGTTTGTTTTTGGTGTTGTTTTTGCTTTGTTTCTTTGTGTTTCGGTTCTTGTTCTCTGGTAACGTGACAAGGGAATAGGACTATGTATCGGTCCTCTACCAGTTTACTTTTGCGGCCACTACAGCTTCGGCCCCGTGCGTGAATTAATTAATTAATCTCATATGCAATGCTTGGAAACATGTTGAACGACCTGGCGGAAGCCACACGGCGTTGGACGGAAAAAAAGAGTTCCCATCGCTCGAGCTGTTGGCTGCCAGAGGCCTTTTAGCACCTGACACGTGGAAGTGCAAACGTGCACAGGTTAGCCTCAAAGCGACCATTGATGTCCCTATGCTGGGCACAATCATAGAGCAAAATGGTGATGGACTCCTTGAAGACTCCCACATGCCCGTGGGACATTGATGGTGCTGTCAGACAATATTGTATTCATCGAGCCGCTAGCCTGCAAGAATTAGACGACATGCTCAAAGAATATGACATGAAAAGAGACTCAGTTGAAATCAACCAGGACGCACTTCAATGGTCCCACCATGCAGTATGGAATCGACGGTACATGGAACCGAAACCAGGATACACACTGGAACAACTATGGGCTGATTCCGAGCCTACCATAGCAAGAAAACGTCCACGTCATATGAAATCCAAACAAATGACGTCTTGCGTGCAGTAGCGGCCATTCAGCATCTCCCATCCCCCACGCCACCCGATAGCCCCTTCCTAAGAGCGTTAGGGACAACAGCTGCTCTCAAGGCCCCACCACAAACTGACACCCTAGCGCAAAGAGCCCTGGAGGAATGGGAACGCACCTTGTGTGAAAACAAGGCAGTGGCAATCCTCGCAGAGGTACAAGCCGGCCGACCAACCATAATCCATAAAGATGGTGGCGAAATACTCATTGCCATTGTCCTTGACAGGCCACTAGCGGAAGCGAAAGCACTAGTTGATGACCCTGCAGCATTCACACGCGAAATGACGCGGATCCTGCGCGAAAAACAAACCACCCACTCATCGCCCAAATGATGAAACCAGCGGAGAGTGGTGATCCACCCCCCGCCAATACCGCAGCCAATAGCGCCGGTAGCAGTGAAGAACCTCGCACCACCTCACACGTGCAGTTTCAGTAAGTTACTCGAGATAATATTACTGTACTCGTTCAGTGTTGTTTGTAGGGGGCACTTCATGAAATATATTGACCATTACATTTTGGCTCAAGGTGGCATTCATAACATAACTGCGTTTGCTGTTGCTTTCAATATTTTTTTGTGGTTTTCATTTACCAGCATGTTTGGTTTCAACTGCTTGGGTTGCGTTTGACACATGTCGTTTGCTTTTTTCATCACAGAACTGTTTTTCAGGCGTCATTTCAGGTGCAATTCTTTTCATTGGCATTGATTTGAACTCCCTGCGGTCCTCCCGGGCTGCGCATGGTGGGCATCGTCGGTGGCCCTGTCTTGCTTTCACTGGGATTTACACTCCGTTTGAGTGACGGTTCTTTCAACTGCAGATTCCGTCGTTTAACTTGGAGTCTGTCATTGGCTTGCATTTTCATTTCGATAGCAGTGCTTTTTGACTTTCGTTTGACCATGGATGGTGCGGACCTTTTTTGCCCAGATCCCAGTGAACCAGAGGGAGACTTCGAAGACTGGTCAGTCGTGTTAGATGCTGTTTCACCAACAGAGAGAATTCAGAATTCAACTTCAGTTTCGCTGCAACCTAGCTGTAAATCAGCACCATTGCCGGCACCTGCATATAGACATGATTTGTCAGTTTCTCGGGTACAGTCAAGGGCTTCTATTTCACTTCAGTTTGGAGGGCTTGCAGCTCCGTCGCATCCTCAACCAAGTTTTGCACCTCAAGTGGAGCGTTCAACTGGCTTGCAATCACCAGATGTTCAAGGTAGTATTCCACGTAGTTTGCAGTTGCAACATGTCATGCCAGGGACCATCAACTTGGAGGATTCTGTTGAAGTTCAGCTGCCACCTGTCAAAGCCAGGAAATTGTCAAGCCGTACAGGTGTTGCGAAGTTTCCGTCGGGACCTGGATCTTCAGACATTACTAGGGTTCGGCAAGCATCGAATTCACCATTGGTGATGTCATTATGGAACTCTGTGATTTCCTTGTTTACAGCTTTTTCTCCATTGTTGGAGCAGTTGCAAACCAGTGCATATCGCACACAGCATTACGAGAGACTGGTCAACAATTTTGCGGCTTCAACATTGATCAAGTATTGCTCTGCACTTCAAAATTTTCATGCGCTCTTGGTGGACTTGAGACTTCAATTAGAAGGGCTTACTGAAATGAACCTGGCGGACATTCTTGTGGCGGGGCACTTATCCAGACATTCATCGGAGTCAACATCATCAGTGTCAATGATGATCAAAGCTTTAAGATGGGGATACAAACAGTTGCAGATTCAAGCTTTTGGTGTGGCCTTTGGGTCCTTGCTGAATTCGTTTCAGACGAAGATTCCCCATGACAGGCGTGAAAGTTTGCCTTTCAGCTTGTATGTATTATCACAATTTGAACGACATATTTTGGTGCGGGAAACTTCACAAGATGAAATTTTGATTCTGGGAGCTTTCTTGTTGCTCCTGTTCTCAGGACTGAGATTTGCGGACTTACAACGTACCGCACCTACATCTTTGCAATGGGATGGTGCCATCCTTAGAGGATTGGCCTGGCGTACCAAGACATCGTCAGCAGGAACCCCGTTCGGGGCTGTGGCAGCTGGTTTCCTATCAAGGGGGACATACAACTGGTTATATAAATTTTTGATAAATTTGGACGAGGTTTTGACAAATTATGGATCAACCGACATTGACTTTTTGCTGCCAAGCATTGGACCCAGCGGTCTGCGTGTTCCATTGCAGCCCATGAGCTACGCAGAGGGGCTGTACTTCTTGCGCAGATTTCTTTCTCTTCCATGGAAACAAAAACCTCTATCAGTCGGAACCTCACCGAGTTCGTATACGATCCATGGACTCAAATCAACGTTGATTTCCTGGGCCACACAACTGGATTTGTCAGATGAACACAAGAGACTCCAAGGGAAACACCAGGCTCGAAATTCATCTACAAGGCTTTACAGTCGGGATGACGTTCATGGTGCGATCAAATTACAACATACAATTATTCAGGCCATTCATGGTGGATGGAGACCAGTGACACCACTCTCCAGAGGTGGACAAATTCCTCTGGTCGAGCCGGAGTTTGCCTTGGAAAAATACAACAAGACGGCACCAGATTACTCATGGGGTTTCTTGCAATTTCATGGACAGAGATTTGAGTTGCCTGAACAAGGCCCTTCACTTCCTGCAGCAGGCGTTGACGAGGTGGAAGCTTCCTCCTCATCCGACTCAGGTGAGAGTGACAGCTCTTCGAGCTCATCGGCATCCAAGCCCCCAGCTAAGTCTGCTAAGACAACCCAGGTTGAGATGGCTGATGAAGTTGTGGGGGCACTCCATCGCAATACATGGCATGTGATGCTTTCCCAATTTATGCGTTGTGACAAAGAAGTCATTCAGACAGCATGCGGCCGTCATTTTGAGGTGAGCAAACTTTTAGCAGTGCAGGAGTTGCAATTGAGTGGAACTCAGAGCTTATGTGGCCATCCAGGCTGCCGAAAAGGTTGGACTTCCGTCGGAGCCTAGTTAGTTGCTTCAGTTTCAAGTGCATGTGCATGACACGCTTGAGTGGCAACCAATGTTTAAGACATTTGTTTTCAGTTTCACTGCATTGCTTGTGTGTCTCGCTTCAAAAAAGCTGTGGCAGCCACGCTTGATTTCAGTTTGGAACCCAGTTTGATTCCACGAGTGTGGAGCGTCACATCATTTTGTGGATAGTTGATGCGTTGATTTTGAGGGACAAGTTTGTTGTGCGGAATCGAGTCACGTGATGTCATTTCTTCATTTTGATGTTAGGCAAACAAAAAAGGGTTGCAACATATGCTGTCATATTTCCGCGTTTCATCCACTTGAGCAGTGGGCATGCGTGTCCACATCAATCTGGATCAATTGCATAAATGATTGGAGACCAGCGTCTCTGGCTTCACGCGTTGTATTTTCATTGCCCATCTCGTGTGGACGGGCTCAGCTTGTAGGTGGGAGTTTGATCTCACCACATGCTTCATGACATGGTCATGGCTTTCATTCGACTTGGCGTCAACTTCGCATTTCATAAGTTTATACCACGGTGAGTTCAAATTTTGTTGCAAACCATTTGATCACATTCAAACTGTTGAGTCTTCACTTTGAAAACAATTTTCATTTTAGCAAAATCGTTTATCCAGTGTATGGAAAAAATGTAAATGTTGAAAGGTGCTTTAAGACGCCTTACGGCACGTTTCATCCAGTGTGTCTGGGGCGTAGCCGGCTTGCCAGCCATGAGCTTTTCTGACATTCTGGTCGCAGCACAAGTTCCTCCACAGCAGGTGGATCAATTGTTGAATGATGGATGGACCACAGATCATTTTGCGTTGTGTGCCACTTCATTGGAAGATTTCGATGCAGTCATGACGGAACTCTTTGACACTGGTCTTAGTCCTCTTCACAAGGCTTCCTTGCGGCTTGCATGGAAGAAATGTCAATCATCCACCAATCAGGGCGCCTTGGCTCCCACACCAGCAGTGGCCAGCCAGGAAGTGGCAGCTCAGCCATTAGCTGGTTCATGGTCGGAGACATTTGCACCAAAGCTTACGTCAGCGAATGTTAGCCAAATTAAGGCGGCTTTCAAGAAGAATTACCCGGCTGAAGTCCTGTTGCCGGAGAATTTGCCAAGTCTCCGACTGCTGTCCATGGTAGTCCATCAGAAAAGCAAGCAAGATTTCAAATGGATTCCCTGGAAGTATAGACTCACATCAGCGAAAAGTGACGAGCTGACGTCGTCCAAGTCGTCAAAGATGGCTCGAGCTGAAGGTATCCAGCTCCATTCCATTTTGATGGATGAGCCCCCTGCGATGGAGATTTCGAACGGTGGACTTGGCCTTCATGCTCTGCGACAGATGTTCGAAACATTTGCATTTGCCATGTCTATGGCGGAGGTTTGCCATCTTTCATCTCTCAAAGCCTATTACCTGAAGTTTCTGTCTTTGATGACACAGAAGTTTGACGCGGATACGGGGTTGCGAGGGCCGACAATTTTGGAGGCACAGGCTGCCGACAAGGCATTGATGATTACGGCCATTGACCTTGTTATGGAGAGATCGTGGACGTGGGACGATGCGCTATATGAAGTTACACACATCACATTCGTGCAGATCTCACCTCATTGCTGCAACCTAGGCCGAAATTGCCGAAGCCTGCTGTTGCTCTCCGTCCGGATTTTTCTTCGGGAAAGGGCCAATCACAAGGGTCCCGACCAGGACCATATACCAAAGGCACTTCCAAGGGAAAATCCAAAGGAAAATCCAATCGGGTGCAATGGCTCACAGAGATGGTTGTCAAGGGCGAAAAGAAACAGCTGTGCATGAGATTCCAATCAGGTAAATGCACCCTCAATGACAATTGCAAGTTTCATCATGGATGTGCCTACCCAGTTGGCGACAGTGCTTGTGGAAAAAATCACGGAGCACTGGTTCATGAGAAGACTCCACACTGACTTGGTACGGATGTTTTCGACACTACAGGTGACGCCTCATTGATACAGACCTCGAATAGACAGGAACCAGTCACATCACCATCGTTTGTTTCACCCGTTGTCCAAGACAACAGCTTGCATGCAGTTTCACATGTGCATGATCCGGAGGTTGACAAGTTTGCATCCGATCCGGATTCGACTCCACAGACTGTTCCCGTTGAATCCATACCAAGCCCGGTACCATCAACTGCATTTCATCATCGACCGCCTCATCAATACAGAATTTTTCTTGATATTTGTTGTGGGCTCCACGCTCCCTTGTCAGCAGCGGTGAGGCAGCTTTCAGGGGATATTTTGCAGTTTGATATCCTCATCCATTCAACGGATGATTTGCTGCACAATCAGTGCTACGAGAGTTTACTTCGAGTTTGCGCTTCAGGAATCGTGGCCTATGCTGGGGCATCTCCCAGCTGTTGTGAATATTCTCGTCTTAAGCTGAAACCAGGTGGACCTCCAGCTTTGCGTACTCCAGAGTTTTTGCAAGGTCGTCCTGACCTCACGAGCGCACAGTTGTTGCATGTCCAGGAAAGCAATATTATGCTAGAAAGGTGTATCATTTGTATCCGACTGGTATCATCTTCTGGTGGACATGGTCACTTGGAGCAGCCATCGTCGGCGATGAGCTGGCAGGAGCCAGTAGTCCAACAATACCTCCAGCACGAAGACTGTACGCTTAAAGTTATAAGACTTTACAGACTTAGCCTAGATATACAGAAGTTAAAGGATTTATGTTGGAAGTTAACATGACTTATCAAAAAGATAAAAGGAAGTTATGTTAACTTTAATAACTTATTTGTAAGTTTTGTCTTAACTTTTTATAACTTCTGCTAACTTTTTATAACTTCTGCTAACTTTTTATAACTTTTCATAACTTTTTGTAACTTTTTGTAACTTTTTTGTATATTTTTATACTTTTGAAAGTCTTTGCCTTGGTTTCCGACCACGTGGATTTTATAACTGTCTTGTTTCTGAAAGAACTTTCAGATATGATATCCTTTTTTTGAATCGACGAAGTGATGTGAAAGCGTTTCAGTTATGTATGTTTCAGGAATCATGACACCTGAGGCGATATGTTTTTTTTAGTGATATCTCTGTCTGTATTTTTGGATCGGGAAACAAGTTGAGTTACAACTGTTCCCGTTCGGGATCCGTTATTTTGTTAAAACGATCCCGTTCGGGACTTGGTTGTTTCAACCTCTCCCTTTCGGGATCTGGTAACTATTTTTATCTCCAGGTAACTATTTTTATCTGAACTATAGCCATTTTTTATCTGAACTATAGCCATTTTTTATCTGAACTATAGCCATTTTTATCTGAACTATAGCTATTTTTGTCTGAACTCTAGCTATTTTTGTCTGAACTATAGCTAGTTTTGTCTGAACTCTAGCTATTTTTGTCTGAACTATAGCTAGTTTTGTCTGAACTATAGCGACTTTTATTCTGAACTATAGCTAGTTTTGTCTGAACTATAGCCATTTTTTTCTGAAAGACCAATATTTTTGTCTGAACTATAGCCATTTTTTTTCTGAACTATAGCCATTTTTTTTTTGAACTATAGCTATTTTTGTTTGAACTATAGCCATTTTTTTTCCTGAACTATAGCCATTTTTATCTGAACTATTGCTATTTTTGTCTGAACTATAGCTATTTTTCTTTGAACTATAGCTATTTTTGTCTGAACTATAGCTGAACTATAGCTGAACTATAGCTGAACTATAGCGGAACTATAGCGGAACTATAGTGGAACTATAGCGGAACTATAGCGGAACTATAGCGGAACTATAGTGGAACTATAGCGGAACTATAGCGGAACTATAGTGGAACTATAGCGGAACTATAGCGGAACTATAGCGGAACTATAGTGGAACTATAGCGGAACTATAGCGGAACTATAGTGGAACTATAGCGGAACTATAGCGGAACTATAGCTGAACTATAGCTGAACTATAGCGGAACTATAGCGGAACTATAGCGGAACTATAGCGGAACTATAGCGGAACTATAGCGGAACTCTAGTGGAACTATAGCGGAACTATAGCGGAACTATAGCGGAACTATAGCGGAACTATAGGGGAACTGGAATAGTGGAACTATGGCGGAACTATGGCGGAACTATAGCTGAACTATAGCTGAACTATAGCTGAACTATAGCTGAACTATAGCTGAACTATAGCTGAACTATAGCTGAACTATAGCTGAACTATACTATAGCTGAACTATAGCTGAACTATAGCTGATAGCTATAGCTGAACTATAGCTATAGCTGAACTATAGCTGAACTATAGCTGAACTATAGCTGAACTATAGCTGAACTATAGCTGAACTATAGCTGAACTATAGCTGAACTATAGAACTATAGCGAACTATAGCTGAACTATAGCTGAACTATAGCTGAACTATAGCTGAACTATAGCTGAACTATAGCTGCACTATAACTATAGCTATCTAGGGACATTTATAGGGGAAAGGTTGAAAATCGAAGAATTAATCCTTTTCAGAAACTGTCTTCTCAGACCGGATCCTTCTCAGGAATTGTCATTTCAGACTCTTTCCTTTGCAGGAACTGTCTTCTCAGACCGGATCCTTCTCAGGAACTGTCTTCTCAGACCGGATCCTTCTCAGGAACTGTCATTCCAGACTATTTCCCTTTCAGGAACTATCACTTCAGACTCTGTCCTTTTCAGGAAGTATCTTTGCAGACCATATCCCTTGCAGGAAGTACTTGTATATGATACTTAGTTTAATCTAAAATGATCAAACCAAAGAACTCAGGCAGCACACGCAATATGCCTTTTTTTCACCCTGTATAAATGTTGACAAGCTTTGTCACAAACTTAATGAAACTCTCGAAAAATGTAAAATAAAGAAACATTTTCATTGCCCTCTTGTAAACATATTTTAAACTTTATATAACTTTATAACTTTATACTAACTTTTTGTAACTTTTTATAACTTTTTATAACTTTTTATAACTTTTGTTAACTTTCAGATAACTTATGATAACTTTTCCTAGATACTTATGTTAAGTCTGTTAACATAGTTATAAAAAGAAAACTTGCAGTTAAGATACTTACGATAAGTTCATTAACCATTTATATTTTACCTAAACATTTACAACTTCTCGTAGCCGGCTAGCTAAACTTACAAATTACTTATCAAATGTTATGACACTTTACATACTTGCAAGCAGGTTATAGACATGTTATAGAAGGGTTATATACATGTTGTAACTCGTCTAATTCTGTAAACTCATATAACTTCCAGCGTACAGTCTTCGCAGGAGGCATGCAGTTGCGTTTCCATTGCCGCTTGTGGTTATGGCAGAGATTGGAGCAAGACATGGATGTTAGCCTCTACATTTTCTGACATTGAGAAACTGGCGTGGTCTTGTCCCCATCCGAAGGGCACTCATCAACAAATTGCAGGCGCCCTTTCACCTGAAGGACATTTCCTTAGCAGGGATACTGCCCAGTACCCACCTTTGTTGGCTGCGAAATTTGCAGAGCTAATTCTTCCATTGCTTACAACCAATGGTACATCTATTGCACTTTCCCATTTGGACCAATATTTGCCAGTGAAATCCCTTGCGGATCCACCTTTTCCCAGGCAAGATGGGGGCGGTTTTGCCTCCAAGGCGGATTGGAGTGCACAGCATTCCTATGAAGACTGCTTTAAAACTCTCAGGCAAATTTTTTTCTCCCATATCATGGATAATAGACTTGATAAAGTAATCCTTAGTGCTTTTGCCACCCGATCGGAGTTTCCTCCGTTTTCGATGGAACAACTCGCACCATTTAGACGTTTTTTGGATGAATTCCTTATGGCCCAAGGCCATGTGCCGGACTGGAACATTCCTAAAGATCAGAATATTGCCTTGTTCATTTTGCAGCGTCTATGTCAGTGCATGGAGGACCCAGACACTGAATTGTTCCCTTATCTAATCGAGGGCGTTCCATTAGGTATTAATGAAAATATCGCCCCTTCCAAGTGCTTTCCGTTGCAGCCCCCTTCCACTGAGTTTGATCCACCTTTGCTATCGGTGCATCACACCAACTGGAGTTCGGCAGAAGATGACCCTGAGACAGTTCGCGAACTCATTCAAAAAGAGGTGGATTCCGGATGGGTCGAACAATTTCCAGGTAATCTGGAGGATGCCCAACAATTTTTTGGTAATGGTTTAGCCATAGGTCGCCTTGGTTTGGCACTTAGCGACAGCCGTCCCCCACGTTTAGTACTTGACTCCACAGTATGCGGGGTCAATCCGCAGTGCAAAGTTCCTGGAAAAGCCCATCTCCCTACCGCCAGGGACGTCTTGAGATCATATCCCCTTAGACAGTCCAATAAAGAACTATCCGGGGTGTCTTTTGACGCGAAGAGCGCTCACAAGCAGGTAGCCGTCCACCCCAAAGATAGAGGCTATCTTTGTTTTCAGTTCCAAGGAAAGATTTTCTTTTACAAAAATTGCCCATTCGGAGCGGTCGTATCTGCCCATTTTTGGTCGCGTCTTGGAGGGGTTTACCAGCGGTTATTTCATCGTTTATGCTTCCTTCCCCACGCAGCTTTTTTGTACGTTGATGACCTTCTTTGGATTCAAGAAACCACAATAATTGGACTTAGTGCTGCAGTGATAGCGATACTTTGCTTGTTGACAGGTTTACCCATTTCATGGAAAAAATGTGAGCTTGGATCATGCATTGTTTGGATTGGTTGGTCCTTCCATATCCGATCAGGTTTCGTTTCATTGCCCGAGTCCAAACGCCAAAAGCTTTTGGACTTGCTCAACAAATTGCAATCCTCATCCCATTGTTCTCGCAAAACTTTGGAGAAATTTTTAGGACTAGCCCTATGGGTTACTCAGCTATGGCCGGACATGCGCATTTGGTTGCATAATTTGTACCGAGACCTTCATTCGATTCCGGCTTCACAGTTTTCAGTAGATCCCGGTAATTGGGATCAAATCCTTGCATGCATTTCTGATGACCTCATTTTCACATCCAAACCTCAGCACACTGCGATCCCAATTCAAGGCCATTTGGTGCAAGTGCGACACCATGCAGTGTCTACCAAGTTGGATTTGCAGAATTGTTTACTTTCCGATAAACGGATTTGGTTAAGAATTAGAGACCCTAATTCCTCAAAAAGGAAACTTTCATCATCATCCATTCGGATTTTGCATTTGTATTCTCAATGGCTTCAAAATCTTTCTCCAGTGCGATCAATGTGGCCAAAACCTGTTTGGCAGGGATTATGCGTTGCTGATGCCTATGCGGCTGGTAGTAACGCTGGCATCGGTGGTGCCATCTTTTTGCCGTCTGGCGCATGCACTTGGTTCAGCCTTCAATTGCAGCATTCCGATTTCAAATCTCTGAATATTCCAATCCATGGAGATTTACAAAAAGATATCGCATCCCTTGAGACATTGGCTCAAATTGCTTTGGTGTTTATCACCATCCAACAATTTCCCGGCGCTCGCATTCCCATTAAGATTCCTACTCTTTCTGATAACACCGGCGCCGAGGCCGTGTCAAATAAATTATTTACGACCAATTTACCCCTAGCCTTGTTTTTGGAAAAACTATGTTTGCTCATTTCCACATCCCATGTGGAAGTTGAAGTAAACCACATTCCAGGCAAGGACAATACTTATGCAGATGCCCTCAGTCGATGGACCAACTCAGGTGACCCGCCTTGCAATTTTCTTCTCAAAGATCGTATCGAACTCCAGCTTTCGACCTTGTGGAAACTTGACAGGATGCCGAAACTTGTTCCCTCATCCGCATGGATTCCTTGGAAACTTCCAGGGTCGTAGGTGCAGGCCGTTGCCATTTTTTTTTCTTTTTGCGAATTGCTGGATAATCCCACTTGTTATGAGGGGTTGTGTTGGCGGTCTTATCCATTCAAGTTGTCAATAGTTTTATGAGGGGAATTGAGATCCATTGACAACATTGTTTGGATCAAATGGTCAGATCTTCGCTTGACAAATTATCCAGCAATGCAAAAAGAGAATACTGAATAAGCGCGAGTGATTTCGTGGGGAATCGAAGCTGTCGAATTTGGAACGTTTTGTAAATTAAGTTTGAAAGTTATATATATATAATTATATATATATGCCTGTTTGTGCGTTTGCGGTTTTTCAATTGGGTTATATCTCTTGTATGTGATATAACGAGTTATGTAATGAATGTCCACCTTGAACTATTACTGTACTCGTTCAGTGTTGTTTGTAGGGGGCATTTCATGAAATATATTGACCATTACATTTTGGCTCAAGGTGGCATTCATAACATAACTGCGTTTGCTGTTGCTTTCAATATTTTTTCCCCCCCACCACACCTCTTTTGGTGATATCACTCTTCAGTAGATCCAATTCTATGCATTTCTGTATCATCATCAGATGATCTTCGATGACGTGTACAGCATATCCTATAGTGTGCAGTTCTTGCATCCGGCGTTCCGATTCCGAGCATTCATATCTCACAAGTGACACTCCGTAGTGTCTTTTGTCCCACTTTGACATCCGAACCTCCAGACCAGAGCATCCGTTGCATTCGCCGTAGCAACCTCCAGTATCGAATTCATGAATTCGCGAATTACCAATGCGTGTACCCCTTTATGTCTAAGACATTCGGGGGGAATTGAGATCCATTGACAACATTGTTTGGATCAAATGGTCAGATCTTCGCTTGACAAATTATCCAGCAATGCAAAAAGAGAATACTGAATAAGCGCGAGTGATTTCGTGGGGAATCGAAGCTGTCGAATTTGGAACGTTTTGTAAATTAAGTTTGAAAGTTATATATATAATTATATATATATGCCTGTTTGTGCGTTTGCGGTTTTTCAATTGGGTTATATCTCTTGTATGTGATATAACGAGTTATGTAATGAATGTCCACCTTGAACCGTGGGGTACCTAAGTTTCCCATACATGCATTTAGCCTGTGACTCGACCTAGGTTGAGCGGCTTTGTCACCATGGGGACCCGTTGTGGCTACCTTTGTTATAAGCATGCCGGAGCCTGTATGGGACGGGAGGCGGTGGGGGGCGGTTATAATAACCTTTTTAAGGGTTTTATGGTTCGTGTTGTTTTACCTTAATTGTTGTATGGTAGTGTAGTGCGATGTCAAAGTGCATCTAGCCATGGTGCCCGTCGCCGTTTGACTTTTGTTCAACCACTATATCGACCGGCCAAATGACTTTCACCACACCTCCCCATGCATTTCCTCGACAACGGTTGCAACACAGTGAGTGATGAACTGAAAGCCCAGCGGCCCTACGTCTCTGAAGACCCTGTATACAGCTTAGCCTTAAGAGGCGACCCGATGGCTCAGTTGGTATGGCGTTGGTCTTGCCAGCGCTGACAGACTGCCGGTGGTGGTTCGAATCCCTGCTGGTCCACTCGGGAGTCTCAAGTGCGACCCGCCGAAAGGCAACGGGCGCAAAAAAGTATACAGCTTAGCCTAAGGGATGGAACGACCGACTCCTATGAAAGATGCCGCTGTACATCGTCTTGCAAAGTCCATTACTCAACTGACCCTATGCCAGGTCACTACCAGTGAAGTCGATGAAGCCACCAAACTCCTAGAGAAGGCATGCCAGAAACTCCAAGGCATACAAAATATCCCATCCCAGAGAGTCACTGACCTTGAAGCGTCCATACGCCAGCTCCGCCAGATTGGCTGTATATTGGATAGTTGTACAATATCTGCCAGTTACGAAGCAACCCAAGCGCAGAAAGCCATACTGCAGCTTCATCATACAGCCAGAGGAGCCAGCACATCATCGGAAGAACTCAATGCGCAGATATCACCACGCACTGATGACGAGCACAATCTCCCATCCCATGAAGACTACTTGCAGGAACACTAGGGAGATGACACTCCCCGCAAACCGCAATCCTGCTGATGCTGATGCTAGGAAAAGATCAACTGAGCGGACTCTGGGGTGCCGTGAGTGCCGTAGCCATTGCTGACTTTTTCACACTAGATCTGTCTCACTCTCCTGTTTCACTGCGGTAGTTATTCTCACCACTTTCGTTGCGACCCGGCTTTGTCGGTGTTTGCTTCAAAGTGTCAGGGTGAATGTCATGCCGTGAAGGCTGCTCTTTGTGATCTCGGGGATCCTGGCTGGGGGGATCCCTGGTTTCCGCATTGAGCCTTTGTTGCTTCCCACACCCTCTGAAGAGGCCCAATGTGTTTTGTGGCGGGTTTTGTTTTGTTTTGTGTTTGTATGGGCCTGCGTTAACATGGCACATAAGATGTCATTTTGCATGTACCGAGATGATACTAAGCTATCACCTCTTGCTCTAATTGATCTTTTTCACCCATAAACTGGAACTGTCACGTCACTGCTCTGTGTTTTGTGTGGTTTTTGGTGTGGTTTGTGTTGTTTTTTTTGTGTGGTTTGTTTGGTTTTGTTTTTGTGGTGTTTTGGTTTGTTTCCTGGATGAGCGTGACAGTGCATAGGACTATGTATCGGTCCTCCACCAGTTTACTTTTGCGGCCACTACAGCAAGGCCTTTGCGTGACTTAATTAATCAATTAATCCCAACTGCAACATGCTCTTAAACATGTTGAACGACCTGGCGGAAGCCACGAAGGCGTCGGACGGAAAAAAAAAGTGGTCAACCATGGGTACCCCATGGTGACAGAACTTCAGAGCCACGGTCTTAAAAGGCTAATATCATGCCAACCGTGGGTACCCCACGTTAGCTCTAGTAGCTTACTGAAACTGGACGGACTGACCGGTGCAGGATTCATCACGGCTACCGGAGCTACTGAATGCAGCATTTGCAGGGGGCGGGTCACTGATTTCGGCTGGTTTCATCATTTGGGCAATTAGTGGATGGCTTTGTTTTTCGCGCAGGATCCTGGTCATTTCCCGAGTGAAGGCTGCAGGGTCATCAACTAGTGCTTTCGCTTCCGCTAGTGGCCTGTCAAGGACAATGGCGATGAGCATTTCGCCACCATCTTTCTGGATTAGGGTTGGTCGGCCGGCTTGCACCTCTGCGAGGATTGCCACTGCCTTGTTTTCACACAAGGTGCGTTCCCATTCCTCCAGGGCTCTTTGTGCTGGGGTGTCAGTTTGTGGTGGGGCCTTAAGAGCTGCTGATGTCCCTAACGCACGTAGGAAGGGGCTGTCAGGTAGCGTGGGAGATGGGAGATGCTGGATAGCCGCTACTGCACGCAAAACGTCATTTGTCTTGATTTCATACGAAGGGGACGTTTTCTTGCCTATGGTAGGCTCGGAATCAGCCCATAGTTGCTGCAGTGTGTAGCCTGGTTTCGGCTCCATGTACCGTCTGTTCCATACTGCATGGTGAGACCATTGAGGTGCATCATGGTTGATTTCAACTGAGTCTCTTTTCATGTCATATTCTTTGAGCATGTCGTCTAATTCTTGCTGGCTCGCGGCTCGATGAATACAACATTGCCTGACAGCACCATCAATGTGCAGTGGCCATCCTACGGGCATGTGGGAGTCTTCAAGGAGTCCATCACCATTTTGCTTAGCATAGGGACATCAATGGTTGCCTTGAGGCTAACCTGTGCACGTTTGCACTTCCACGTGTCAGGTGCTAAAAGGCCTCTGGCAGCCAACAGTTCAAGCGATGGGAACTCTGGTTGGTCATTCGTCGGCAGCACCTCTTCCTTAATCACTAACTGCTGCTGCCCTTGAGGGTCTTGGTTGGGTTGGGGCGTGGTATCCTTGGGTGCTGCGTCTTCAAACCGGGTGGGGCGGACCGACTGGACGCCTATGGGACTAGCGGAACTTGCGGTTTTGATGCTTTCTCTGCGCAGGCTGTGGTATACTGGTGGGATCATCCATGCCGGCACGAACACTGTGATAAACTGCACGTTCCAGATGACCTGCAGATTCTGCGGCTTGATTTCGGGCGTGATGCATCTTACCTGACCATCGATTACTCTGGTGTATGATTCGGAGCGGTCGAAAGATGCTGTGACTTTCAAGCCTAGGTACAGCTCTCTAAACCAGTATTCCTTGAGCAACATAAAGGAAAGATGAGGTGCCCTCACTTCCAATACGTGCGTTGCTGGTATTAGAAGGGTGACCAACCATTCAGCTAAGAATTCAATCATTTTGACTTCGAGCTTGGGGAGGATGGTCTGAACCACTCGGAGCGCGGCCGCAATGTCTGGGACATGCGTGGGTGAGGGCAGTCCGACTGTTCGCCTGGCGTATTCATCGGCAAAGTAGAGTCTGCACAACTTTGAGACCCACTGGCTCGGTTTCTCCATGTCTATGGTGATCTTGGCCAGGGGCCATGGGTCTGGAAGCGTGGACAGGCAATGCAGTAATTCTGAAGTCAGGTCTGAGGAGATGACTGGGAGGGCTTCACCTTGCGGGCGATAATCGACTGCTGGCCCTACTGCACCCTTGCTTCTTTGTGTATGGGTGCGGGCTGCTGTATGCACTGCTTGGATGGTGGACTCATATTGGTTGACCATCGCCCGCAAATACTTGCACGCGCGGACTGCTGCTCTCCTTGTGTTTGGCCCATCTTCGGGCTGATTCTTGGCAGCTGTTGCCAGGATGTCTCTCGCTCCTTCTTCCGGCGACCGGGTAGGTTCTGTGCCAGGTGTTGGAGCAGTCTGGGCGATATCTAGAACTGGCGCCTCTTTCGCGCGTGGCAGGTGGTCGGGGATTGGCAACGTACGGTGTACCCGCCATCCATCAAAGAAGTACATACCTGGCAGAGATAGGATTTCCTGCTCTGGGCCGGTCTGTGCTACAACTTGCCCGGTGCGCGCTTTGTACAGTCCTGAAGGCAGGCACACGTATGTGGGAAGCAAAGGCTTATTGCCCTGTGTGGGGTTCTCACCCTGTACACCATGTTGCAGGTGACGTCAGGGTGCCTAGTGTGGCCACACTGAGGTATTCATCATATGATGATCCAGTTCCCATATTGGACTCCGCTAAGCTGCACTATTGCTATTCTAATGCGATTGGTGCAGCCTGCTCCGCCCTTGTCCTCCTCTGCCATCCCGGCACCCCCCTCCTGTTTGGCTGTTGCTTTGCCTGGTTGTCCGGTTGTGCATTTGCTTGGTCTCCTTTCTGCCTGTTTGCGTCTCTGGTGGACCTTGCTGCCTTCCTCTGTTTGTCTACCCTCCCCTGTTCTCACTCAGGAACGAACGAATGGAGCTTAGGTTAAGTGTACGAACTTCGTTGACTTGGTTGGTTTTGTCTGTTTACTTTCGGTACTGTCTGGAGAGGCACTGACACAGCATTCTTCTGACCCACTAAGGTGACTCAGGACAGCCGATTCATCCAGTGCCCACAAAGGCCGTCTTTATGCGGTGCCTTTCTGGCTGACTTGACCTTTCTCTCTTTAAGGGGCTGCCCTTTTTCATTTGACTTGAATTCGATTGTTTCCTCTAGTCTCCTTGGTATGTCCTCTGTCTGGGTACTCTACATAGGTAGCTGCATCCATCCGAGAGGGGCGGTAGTTAGCCGGCCGATGCCATGGACCAGACTGTGCTGCAGTGAGCTTCACCGGTGCACTCCGGTGTTTCTCCCTGTAGGACAGCCTGGGGCGCCCGCGAGCAGCACAAGACTGCCAGCATGGTTCGTCAGTTGGTAGAAAGATGTGGTGATTCTGCAGCCTGCCTATTCAGTGGGTGAGTGGCATTACGGCCTTGGTCTCGCTACAATCTTCTTCTGTGCGTACTGCAATGCACTGCAGGTCTTTCAGGAACGATGACATCCTGAAATGTCCTGAACAGTTCTGTGGTGTGTATGTCTCGCGAACCTGCATCCGAGCAAGATACGCTGCCTAAGACAGCACCTGTATGCGGAATTTGCGAATACAATTTGTGCAGACAATTTTTGTGGCATGTCGCTCAGCTTTGCGAATACTGCTTAGGAACCTCGCAGGCTGAGACCAATCAATAGGACGGCTGCATCTTCCCTATGAAACTAGGGGCATGCCGGTAATGGCGATAGTATTTTTGGAAGCTTTTCCCTGGCCTACGTTGCTTCCGGTTTGCCGTCTCAATCCACCCCCCCTCGAGGGGGGGATCTGACTTTCTCAACATCACGGCTTCAGGGTCACGGCTGACAGATATGATGACGACTACTATATCCATGAAGGCCCACTGACGAGCTGATCTGAGAGGACACTGAGAGAGGCTTAATTGTAGCCCTGCTTTCGTGTACAGCTAGGCTCATACTAGAGTAAACTCACAAGCTCAGGCCTTCATGTCTGCCTGAAAAGCCGTGATCAGTAATTCATTGGCACGTTTTTGATAGTGATGCAGTGGACAAGCCACTGTGTCCGATGGCAAGTCGATATTGTGGGTGTTTTTGTTTGGGCTCTGGCCCCGTTTTGTTTGTTGTTTTTGGTTTCGCCGTTTGCTTCGCTGTTTCCGCTGGCGAAACGCAAGTCTGGCTGGGGGATTTGCGGGTCGTCGTGTTTGGTTGGTTGCTGGGTCTTTTTGGTGTGTTGTTTTTATCGATTTGCCATTTCTATGGACTTTATATGTCCTTGTACAGATGTCTTTCCTGCTTATTCTCATGTAAGGACCGAGCCTTTAGCGCGACATCGGCCACACTCGAGGGAAAAAAAAGACATTTTTATTACGTTTGTGGAGCTTTCAGAACCGAGTCTCTGAACTTTATCAGCCGCACTTCCGAAATGTTTTGCAAAAACAGGAGAAAAACCAGGTGCAAAGGCTGCAGGAATTTTTTTTTGAGCCGTTGCCTTTCAGCGGGTCTACAGGCTTCAAGCCCTCACCTTCGTGCCCCGCCCTGGAGGGTACGTTCGGAGGTGGTTGCACTAAATCTGGCGGAGAAATTTGCGGGTCGTCGCTGTTGCCGTGTTTTCTCTTTGTTTTGGCTTAACCATGATGTGCCTCGTTCATGAAGCCAAAGTGTTTTCATATTTTGTACAGTTTTAGCGCTTCTCTCACTGTCAGGACCGAGCCTTAGAGCGAGATCGGCCACAACAGAGGAAAAAAAAGGGAGTCAATGAACCAACCAACAGCACCGACATAGAGAGACGACGAACGTCCACAGGGCCAAAGCTTTTCGTGCCATGTGGCGACCACTTCCCTACCACGCAACGGATGCTACGGGAGCACAACCCACAGCAAGCCGTGCATAGGGCAAAAAGAGGCAGAACAACCACACCAACCTGACCAGAGACATGCAATTGGACAGACAAGCTGGAAGCTGATGTTTGGTCCCGGAACTGCTGGAGCCCTGGTGCTGCGACGGTTTACATCTTTATTCGGCAGCAATTTATTGCAGGACTGCGGAAAGATTCCTTGCGTGAGGTGAGAATATTGCCCGCGCGGCTAGCACTCTGTGATCTCGAGGCTCCTGGCTGGGGGAGCCTCGGTTTCCGCATTGTGCCTTTGTTGCTTCCTGGCTCATAGATTGCTGTATGGCATTTTCGTGTTTTTGTTTGTTCGCTCTTGTTTTCCTTTGCCACACCAATCCCAAAGGTGATGCAATGTTATCATCTCCTGATACGTTTCAGATGACTATGAACTGACTAGCTGATCACCGGCCGTGTTTTTTTTTTGGGTTGTGTCTTGTTTGGTTTTTGGTTTGTGTGTGTTGGTTCTGTTTTGCTTTTGCGTTGTGTTTCTTGTTTGTTTTCTTTTGGTTGGTTTCTTGTCCTCGACGGTGACAGCTCAATGGATTATGTATCGATCCTTCTCAGTTCTACTTTTGGTGCACATTGTCGATTTTATGATGTTGCTATTGCATTAATTCGCTGAATTTGAAATATGAAACTGGCTTTCCGGCTTGCTTAACGACCTGGCGAGAGTCTTTCCACATCAGGCACCCTGGCTTTTCAGGGGGGAACAGGCGTCATTGGTGGTGCAACAAAGTCTTCAAGGTCGAGGCCTTTGCGGGCCAGATCAGAAAGCAAATGGGGACAATCGTGCTACGGGGCAATTGGCCTCAGCAAGCTTCGGAAGCCCGTGATGTTAATGTTGAGGCGGATGATCGGCGGATGATCTCACCAGCCAAATGTTCGATAGGTTTGATTTGAGCAAAAAAAATCAGGTATCTTGGGATGACTTGACGTTCCCAATGATCAGTCTTCTGATGTTCTTCAAACCGTCTCCAAAAGAAAGAGAGCCACTATCAGAGTATATCTTTTATGTTGGAGGCAGCCGCTGCAAAGATGACAGAAGAAAGTTCCAAATTTAGCAACTCTGAATGGAGATGAAAGTCTCATTGACTAGGGGGGTTTTATTTCCCCTTCTCATCCATTGCCAAAATGGCTACAATCTTCTTTTACAAGTTCAGTTATGCCAATGCTGTTACGCATCTGCTTCAAAACGAAAATGGCACTTCTCTATCTTTGCAGCTGAAAACGGTGCTCGTGTGTGATTGTACTTGTCGCTCACGTTGTGATGGTTTTCAGTTTGCATTTACCTTTGTTTTCACGCACGGCGATTGGGTTTTGAAGAAGCAAAAACCAGTTGGGAAGTGAAGAGTAACGGGATTGTTTCTAAGAAACCTTTGGTGGGTGGGTAAGTTGTTACCCTCCCTGACGTATGCTCTGTGCCTTACCTTCCACTCTTTGCGTTTCGTATCGCGGTTTTACTCACCCACTCGTTGTAGTAGGGGTAAGTGACGTGACGTCGTTTAGAGCAATGCGTGGACGTTTCCTTAAACAAATTGGGTTTTGTGCGTGGCTCAACAGAAACAACCGTTCAGATGTCACTTCAGTTTCTCACAGCTGTGCTGGTGATGTCAGTTGTTTCATGTGATGTCATTTTCTGTGTCAGTTTTGCTCACTTTTGATTCCAGGGGTTTTATTTCCGTGCAGAATGGCTAAGTTTTCTAGGATCCGCCCTCTGCCACCCTTGTCTCGTTTCTGTTATGCCCTCTGCCACCCTTGTCTCGTTTCTGTTATGAAAGCGTTCTTCGCCATATCTTTTGGAGTTTTATCTTCCTTTTTCTCTTCGGGGTTTTTATTTCCCCTTCTCATCCCTTGCCAAATTGGCTACAGTCTTCTTTTACGAACTAAATTCCGTTCTTTCAATGCTGTTACGCATCTGTTTCTAAACGAAATGGCACTTCTCCATCTTTGCAGCTGAAAAGGTTGCTCGTGTGTGATTGCACTGCCGTTTGCGTTGTGATGGTTTTCAGTTTGCATTTACTTTGTTTTCACGCGCAGCCTATTAGGAGAAACAAATGCTGAGCAGGAGCAAATGCTGAGCAGGAGCAGTCTGATAGTGATGAGGAGTGAACGACTGAACCGATGTTTGATACGATTGGAAACAAGCATAGAGCGTCTTCATCTATGTCAAGGATAACACAGTCGGTCCAGTGGCGCACAGGGCTCTGGCAAAGGTGCTGGTGATCGTGTCTCTTTATCTCAGTATTTCATCACGTTCGGACCTTGGCAGTGCTTTCAACATGTATGGGGCTCTGACTTCATCCAAGGGTATTTCATCATGTTCGAGCTCTGGTGGCGATTCAGATGAGCAGGGGCTCCAACATCACCCACAAGTACAGTTCACGATCAGGCTTGCATGCCGCCGCCTCAATGAATTTGATTTCATGGTTGGGCTTTGGCATTGCAGCTGCAGCGTCTGGCTTACTTCCAAAGGCACGTCTTCACAGTCGGGCAGCACTGGTGAGCATACGGCTGCGACTGAGAGGGATAGCGCTTCACAGGAGAATCCGTGGAACAGTTTTCAGCAAGAGGACCATAGCGGACATTGGGGCACGGAGAAAATGCGTGCCAATAGTGGAACTTTCGTGCTGCTGGCGTCAAGCGCGTATACATGCCTTGGGCCAGTGATGCAGATCTTTTTGATCATTCGTTTTTTCTTCCTGAAAGAAGCGGGGACCAGGAAACCATGCGTCGGCTATGATCAAGTGTAGTATCCGAGCAATTGCACATCTGACATTTCAAGGCATTTGTATGTTCAAGCGAGGAAAAGCGCCCTGTCCCCTTCAGAGCCAGTAATCATTTGCCCATTGAATGGGGACATTCATTGGTTCCAAAAAAATAAGATGGATTTGGCCCCAAGCAAATAGCACATGCACGTAGTTTCATCAGCCTCGCAATTATTTTTGGAATTCTTCTTAGAAACAGTTTTTGTGCCGGGCAACAACTCGCAATCCAGTTGTCTTTCAAGAACCTTGCTATGAGTGACTCCATCGGAAACTTCCGTAGAAACCGAAGACGTGGAGAAACCACCTGCAACCAAGTTGAATCTCATGATTATCCCGCAGCGGGTGGTACGCAGAAACAAAACATGAAACGTTTGCGAACTTTGCGATCCATGGCATGCAGTTCAACAATTGAACAGCACATGCTTTGGACCCAAAACAAGGATTTGAACCATGGGGTCGTGCCGCGTGCATTGGTATGGCATCTATGCAGCCCAGTGGTTCTATGCGTGTTTGTTTCCGTGAAAAAAACGGTTGTCAGAGTGAAAATTCAGTCAGAAACATCCACCAAACCCATGATGCAACAAAACCCCGCATAGAAAACATATATATAGATGCCAAGACTGGCCATTGTAAAACCGATTTTTTGTAGCACCATTTTTTTGACAACTATGCCGAACATTATCCTCAAAAGGAAACGCCGCCCACCCCCAGAACATCAAACTCTTGAAACCACATTAAACGGTCCGTGCACTGACCAAAAAACAACTTTACATTCCGTGTCTCATGTAGGTTTGTTAGCAATACGCTTGGCTGATTTGTATCGTGGTGGCCCAAATTTATCACCATGGTGACGTTCACGGAGTGGTCTAACAGTCAAACAGAAATGAGCAACAAACAAAGTTTGTGGGCATGCGCATTCTCATCCTTCTTCATGCACTGCAATTTCAATCAAGGGCGGGCGTGGTACTCGTTTTTTTCACGGGCTTGCAAACGGGTTGGAAAAAGAGACACCCTGCTTCAACATGCCTTCATTGAAGTTGACGAATAAGATCCATTACGTTTGCTTTTTGTTTGGTGTATCATTATGTTCTGTTATTTTTTGTTGCCACGCAGAACAAATCATGACATGGGAGACCACGGCAATTTCATTTTCACAGCTGATATTTCATCATAAAAAAATGTTTGGCAATACTAGTCCAATCACATTTATTGTTGTTTTACTGTACTTAAATTTATTTTTGTGCTGGTGACAAAATGCCGTTTCTTGTTTTCCATGTGTTCGTGTTCTTGCCAACCAGCAATCGGCATGTACGAAATAATGAAATCAAATTCAATTTCATGTGTTGTCTCTGACGCATGTTGAAAACCATAGTGTTTTTATTGCTGCTGTTTCCAGGCTTGCACAGATTCCAATTTAAGACATGCGCATGATGCCCAATTACTTCAGTGCAAACGATTGCAATTACTTCAGTGCAAACGATTGCGGTCATCATTTCCCACAATTTAAGCAACTACAAACACACTATGAATGTTTCGTATTGCGGTTTCATGTTTTTTGTATTGTGCAAATGTGTTGATTGCAAAAACTGCACTGCAATGCCGAAAAACATTCTGCCATGGAAAATATTTTGCACAAAGGCATCCTGCACCACTGATTTTTGCATGACCGCGCTTTGTGCACATATGACATGTTTTGGACATGTGTTTGGGACAGCAAAGCGTGACGATATGTGTTTGCGACAGCAAAACGTGACGACATTCATGACAATTGAGACATGTCCAAAATGATTGTAGATCAAAAATGTCAAATGTGAAATGGCGTGAAACAAATTGTCATGAATGTGAGGCATCGTCGCGAAAATTTTCTGTGAGCAGGGAATCCTTGTCACAAACTTGGACCGTACGATCAATATTTTTGTTCAACGACGATCATTCAACTTAGTTTGATTCTTCAAACGATGGGGATCACGTGATTTTGACATTGCGTAAATTTTGATGCCAAAAATTCCCGGTTTGGCACGACAATGTTCACGTTTACTGTAGGTTGGCAGATGTGCGTGACAGGCCGAAGTCGCGTTCAATGATATCGATTGATGTTGTTGCAGTGCCATTTGTAAAAAGGTTGATGTGTGTTCAAATCACTGTTAATCAATTGTCCGAAACATCTTCATTTTTGTGCGTAGCAAAACCGATGTCGTTTCATGGTATGCTATACAGTACAGCAAAACATTTCTCGCCTTTGGAACTCGGGCAGGTCAAAACGTCGCCATGCCGTTGTGGATTCTGTTCCCCTCTAAGATCTTTTTGCAATTCATCAAAATTTTCCATGTTTTTGTGCCCGTCTCAACTGAACTGTTAGATGTTTCACGAACAGTAATATCGGTGCTGCGTGATTGTGGTCACTGAAACACAAAAAAATGGTGGAATTTGACAGGTGCAGCTGCTTCTTCGTGATGGTCCCTTGCGAGAAAGCCAGGTGCTGAACTGATTCAAGTGGTGGGAAAAATCCGAATGTCCCCGCCCCCCCAAAAAAATTGAAACACAGCAACTTTTTGTGCGTAATCTCAGTGAACACTTGGTATCAACAGGGTGATCCAGACTCCAAAACCTCTGTTTTGTGATATTTTCAGTTGCCAGTTTTGAAAGGTCCGTTGGATTCAGAAACATTGCCACTGTTCGGAACTTGCTTGCTGTGCTGAATGTACCCATATCACAATAGACCAGCCTCTTGTTGTGAGGGTCCCAACTACTAAAGTCTGGCTCGCAGGAAGCTGCCATTTGCGCTGCGGCTCTTTCCAGGCCAATTAAGTCCCAACTTTGCTTCAGATCAGGATGCTGCTCTTATGTTAGGAGTAGAATCCGTGCCGTATCACTTCCAGGCAAAAACTTTGGGTTTGAAACCCAGAGTGACTGACAATTTTTTTTTGGTACAGTTTGAATGCTCGAAAATTGGAGTCCCACATCTTGCGGTTGATACATATAAAATTCAACATGTGCTGTTTTGCTTCCAGCTTTGAAGGAACAGGGTTTGCTCCTGATCGCGAAGAATGGTTTTTTGCAGGAGACCAAAGGAGCGGGAAACTCAAAACTGCGACTTGGTGTGCAGGGAAATAGATGCACTTGCCACAATCATGGGAATGTATCTTTTTTATTGGACCGCTGGAATGCAGGACTAAATGCGGCAATCAACACTTGCCGCGCTGGATCACAATGGGAGCAAGAGGCTTGGTTAGCACAGGTCCTAAGAAAACAGTAACTAAGCCAATTCATGTCCACAAATGTAAAGTCAAAAGTCTAAAGGAGTCTTGAGCACGTTTCCACCACGGATGATTTGAAGACATTCATCTTCCAAACAGAATTCTGCGCCAAGGATGGCTCTGCAATTGGGAATGGAAGCAGTCTCCGCCTGGGACGTGTGGGGCTTGGAAAAGTTCAGGGAAATTTCTGGTGGATCCACACAGAAATTCTGAGGCATTGCACACACTGGTAAGACTGGGATTATTTGTATAAGGCCTACTTAGGCCTACAAGTGGTTGGAGTCAAGGCAGAGTTTATCGCAGAAAAAGTGAACGTTTCAGGTACATGAACATGAGTTTTTGGTGTAAAACTTCAAGGCCCACAGACACTTCTACACACTACACTACTTCGAAATAACACTGTACACTATTGTTATTATTACCCAAATCATGGGTGCGTCACAAAAAGAAACCAAACACATCCAGCCGGGCTGGAAATTGAATGTGCAAATTCGGGAAGTTTGAGCAACTGGGATCATATCAATCATGTATTTGCAGTGTTTTTTCATTATTTTGTCCTCGAGTGTTTTTCAATATTTATTGTAATGCAGTGTACAAAATGATTCATTTGGGGAGCCCATGTGCCCGAAACAACAGCACCAGCGCTTTTGGCCGGTGATTTTCAGATATTGGAGAAGTAGGCACCTATTGTTTTTTTCAAGGGTAAATCCTACAACATTTGATGCCCATCGCCATTGCCATGAGCGAATATATTTCCATATCAGCCCATTCAAACTGTCTTGGTCTTTTTTGCACGTTGGCAACTAAGAGGGTATTTGTTTTTTAAACCTTCCCCAGCACGCATCGGTGGTACCAGTGTGAATTAAGAACGATCTTCCAGCATGCTGTTTGTTTTTCCGACAGATTCATTTTCGCAATGAGAACATGCCATGTGTGTCGACTTGTGAGCTGCTGCCAGTCTGGGAAACACTTTGCTCCGTCTAAGCAAACATCTAAGCAAACAAGTGCTTGCCTTTGTCCCACACACAATCGTGAAATTCAATCGAAACCTTTCACTCTCAAAATCTTTTGCTTGGATTGCACCCCGCTCCACCCCACCCATACCACAGTGATCTCACAGAACACGCAAAAATTCGCAAAACTCACGTTCGGTTTTCAATCCGTAAACAAAAACATGGTGCCGGCCCCTATAAGGTGACGTGCGTTTATGGTAATGTTTGATTGGAGACTTTGGCAATGATCAAAAACTGAAGGTTTTGAAGAATTTCACCTTGAATCGATGTTGGAAAAGGTCTCAAAACCATTGGAAGGGTTCCCTGCAGATCCCATTTTTGATAACCCTTCCAAGACTTCGCACTCTTTTTTCAAGCGAGGGGGCCGCTTCAAACTTTGCTTTTGCCATATTTGTGGCACAGGATCGACTGTTGACTGATTTGGGGATGGACTTCTTAAGGTGTTCCCAGATTCTGTCACACTGCTGAATTCCAGCTTTCTTCACATGGTGTATATATATATATATATATCTTAACATAGCTGGAAGTTCTTTAAGAAGAACAAGAGAAACCATCCTAGCCTAGCATGAAGTCTAGAGAAGTTCTTGTGACATAGCATCAACTACTTCTTAACATAGCTGGAAGTTCTTTAAGAAGAAGAAGATAAACCATCCTAGCGTAGCATGAAGTCTATAGAAGTTCTTGTGACACAGCGTCAACTAATTGACATCTTAACATAGCTGGAAGTTCTTTAAGAAGAACAAGAGAAACCATCCTAGCCTAGCATGAAGTCTAGAGAAGTTCTTGTGACATAGCATCAACTACTTCTTAACATAGCTGGAAGTTCTTTAAGAAGAAGAAGATAAACCATCCTAGTGTAGCATGAAGTCTATAGAAGTTCTTGTGACACAGCATCAACTAATTGACATCTTAGCGTAGCTGGAAGTTCTTTAAGAAGAACAAGAGAAACCATCCAAACATAGCATGAAGTCTAGAGAAGTTCTTGTGACATAGCATCAACTAATTAAATATAATAAGTACGCAAGAGCCAGGACGTTATTGCCCCAACCCACCCCCCCAAACCGACCCCACCACGACATAATGGACAAGTACATAAGCAATGTAGAGAAAAGGCCACTAGCCGGCACCAAAAACATGAGGACAATGAGTTGATGACTTGGACGGGTTTAATTCACATCATGTGACGCAATCACTTCAGGATATCACCTACTCAATGATCTTGTCTGCTTCCAGCAAAGGCTCCGCGAAGCAAAACTTTTGATTATGGTTACTTTGTCTCAGGCCCAGGATTTGATTTTAGGTCATTTGCCCAGCTCAGCATCCCTGAAGGCAGTGCATGGGAGCTGGCACTTTACTTTCTGAAAAAAGCAAAATCTTCTGGGTTGCATTCTTAACATATTCTTACCCTCTGGTTATTTAACATAGCCATGGAAAATGGCCCATTTATAGATGGTTTACCTATTAAAAATGGTGATTTTCCATGGCTATGTTAGTCATAACCAGATGGTAACTTGTGCGAACTTGTGCGAACTTGGTCCTCAGGACTAAAGGTCGCCATGATGCACTGAGGCTTGATGCTGAACATGTGGTGAGCGCTGCAGTTGCTGCATGTGGCCGAGCCTTCCAATGGCAACAGGTACGGATCGATGTGCAACAGTTGTCTTCAAAATGATGGGATGTGGATGCAACTTATGTCTACTTATGTTGGTTTACTTGTGTTACACTGTATGTTGTACCAACGTGCACCATACTGTACCATACTTTACCATAATGCGCCGTACCATAGCACTGAAATCTTCAAATTCATTTTTCAGAAATCGTTGAGGGTACAATGAGATCGTTCTGAGTGCAATACTCCAGGCACTGGTGATTGCAAATGGGTCAGGTGAACTTGCCCAAGATGTAAAGCTGGCGGTGTCTTTAGAGCATAGACTGCCGTCGCCTAGCCTGACCTCAGAAATCGCTAAGTACAACGGCCACAGAACATGGGACATAAGTACACGATTTCATTTTTTATCGGCTCGCTTTGAACCACACGCAAGTGATATGTTTTTCTTTTTTTACAATCTTTTGTATTCCAACAGTCCAAGAACATTTCAACTTGTCCAAGACAGCAGCTGGGGCGCTGGGTTTCGCCAGGTTGCTGTTCTCTCTGCCAGCATCGATGCCTGTCGCAGGGCTGGAAATTGGGAGGCGGTGAAGGGTCTGGACACTGGCATGGGCTTTGGATACCGACCAAGCAGGTTTGTTGTATATACAATGGAGGGCTGTTTATTTTTGGTATTTTTGTTTCGGCAGGTTTTGGAATTATTTTTGGGTTCCTGGTTCTATGCTTTCCTGCTTCTCTGCTTGTCTGCTTCTCTGCTTGTCTGTTTCTCTGCTTTACCTGCTTCTTTTCTTTTCTGCTTCTCTGCTTTCCCTGCTCCTCTGCTTTTCTGCTTTTGTGCTTTACCCTGATGTGCTTCTTTTCTTTTCTGCTTCTCTGCTCTCCCTGCTTCTCTGCTTTTCTGCTTTTGTGCTTCTGTGCCTTTCTACTTCTACTATTCTACTTTTTCTTTTCTTCAGTCATGTGTTTTTACGACTCTACTTCCTGCTCCTCTGCTGCTCTGCTTCCTGTCTTTACTGCCTCTTTGTTTTTTCTTTTCTTTTGCTTTATTCTCTCCAGTTTGTAAACACCCTAGGTGAAACCCAAAGAAACCCTAAAGAAATCCTAAAGAAACTTTGAATGAAACCCTAAATGACATCCTAAAGAAACCCTAAACGACACTCTAAAAAACCCTAAATGAAACCCAAAAGAAACCCTAAACGAAACTCTAAAGAAACCATAAACCTACAGAAACCCTAAATGAAACCTGAAATGAAACCCTAAAGAAACCCTAAATGAAGCCCCAAATGAAACCCTAAAGAAGCCCTAAAGAAAACCACATGAACGTTTGAAAATCCTGATAAGAAATCCTGATAAGAAACCCTACATGAAACCCTAAAGAAACCCTAAACGAAACTCTAAAGAAACCCTAAAGCTAAAGAAACCCTAAACGTAAAGAAACCCTACATTAAACCCTAAATGAGACCCTAAAGAAACCCTAAATGAGACTCTACATGAAACCCTACAGAAACCCTAAATGAAACCCGAAAGAAACCCTAAATGAAACCCTAAAGAAGCCCTGAACAAACCCACATGAACGTTTGGAAATCCTGATAAGAAATCCTGATAAGAAACCCTAGATGAATCCCTAAACGAAACTCTGAAGAAACCCTAGGCCTAAAGAAACCCTAAATTACCCCTGAAATGAAACCCTAAATGAAACCCTAAATGAAGCCCTAAAGAAACCTTAAATGAAACCCTAAATGAAACCCTACAGTAAATGAAACCCTAAAGAAACCCTAAATGAAACCCTAAATGAATTCCTAAAGAAACTCTCAAGAAACCCACATGAACGTTTGAAGTACCAAAATGTAGCAAATACCAGGCAAATGAGAGGTTGAAGTGCCAAAACGTGGAAAATAGCATGCAAAATGGAAGGCAAACATGGCCAAATGTAGCAAATACCATGCAAAATGCAAAGTGACCTTGCGAAAATGTAGCAAATACCATGCAAAATGACAGATTCTAGTTCCAAACTGTTGCAAATACAAGGCAGATAGTACCAGGAAAGAAAACCAACAAAAATTCCAAAACCTGAGCCAACAAAAAAATCCAAAAACTATTTATTCTGCACCCTTTCTGGTCATCCAGCACAGCTTTAGTTGCCAGTGAACATGAAAGAGTTTACAATTCCTGAACACATTTTCGAGCGTCCATCACACCACGTATGAAAACACAAAATACATCCAGATACTTGTATAAACACATTGTGCAGCATATGCAACTTAGTGGGATGTTTGTCAATACTCCTCGTCTGGAAGGCGGCTTTGTCGGTTTTTGGCAGACTTCGAATGTTGGGCTATACTTCGGAACCTGGCGCTGGGGCTGCCGCAGATCTCAGAGTGCACTTTTTCAGTCACCAAAAAGGATTGGGAATGCATACCCTCTGGTAAACTAACATAACTATGGAAAATCACAATTTTTGATGGGAAAATCCACTATAAATGGCAATGTTCAATAGCTATGTTAGTTTACCAGAGGGTACCGGCTTTGATACGTTCGGATTGGTACGTTTCGGGAGGTGGGATTGGGATGGCACCGTTGGAGCGACGATGCTCAGGTCGTATTAGCTTTGGCAAATGCTACTCGCTGGATTGAGGTCGGAGCCCTTTTGAAGGCATAGAAAGCATGCAGTGTGACATGCAGAAAATGAAGTTTGGGAACAGATTCTCCCGGTTTAGCAAAGGCTCAAACTATATGAATATGATGTCAATATGTTGTCCCCGCTTGAACCTCTGCCCTTGAAACCACTGCCCTACGGTCTTTTGCAATTTTGTTGGACGATGTCCAAACAAATCTGGCAACTCTCCTGTAGGGGTACCCGGAAGGATGGGTCTATATAAACTCTTGAAACAGCGGCCAAATCTTGACCGTCAACTGTTCAGTTTGAAGATTAGCATGACCCCTGCACAACATGTTGACACGCAGAAATCGAGACTGCTACATTTCTGAGTTTGAGATTTGCTTGACGTTTGTTTGCTGAGCGCATTGCTTGTGAGTCGCAAATCGAGAAGTGTAACCTGTTAATTCAGTGAATTCAGTTGTCAGATTCTCATTCACCTTTTGAGCTGGGCTGAAACAATGTTTGACCTCATAGTCTGGCCCAGTCCACATCAAAACAAATTGTTATGTTTCAAGACAGTTTGTGAATCGAATGAAGCGAATGGTTGTTGAGTGTCATGGTTGCTGTTGGGTCGTTGCTGAGGCATTGCAGCTATTTCAGGCTGAATTCCAGCAGGCAAATGTAAGGACTCTCAGGGTTGGTGGTGAGACGATTCTTCCAAATTTTCTTGTCTTTCAGCGATGCTATTTGATAATTGCTGAATTACCCTGCCGAAAAACCGTGTTGCACCAATCTTGAGGCCAAAGCTTTTGTCGTCACGAAACAACAATTAAACCCAATCGTTCTTTTGGTAGCTGGATGTGGCTGCTAGAATCTATACATCTGATACAAGATTCTCCTGAGGCAGAAAACCCTGGAATTCGTAGCTATGAAGCTGCATTGCAGGCTTGTGCTCAAGGCTGGTGTAGGGCAAAGAGGCAGACCCATTCATTCAAGAAAACCATGCCGAACCTTCTCAGCAAGTTTGATCATTCCGGGCCAAGGCTGTTTCCTGAGAGCACTAGCACAGTTCAATCCAAAGGGTAAAACATATGTTCAATGGGAATTTCAGGATCCTAAAATGGATGTACTGTACCATATTTTTGGCCATATTCTGGGGGTATATCCCCACATAGGTTGTTAGTCTCTAAATATATATTATATTTTATTTTATATTTAATATTATATAATTATATAAAAAACAATATTTAATGTATAATCTATATGAAATAATATATATGTCTATATAATATACAATATAAATATATATATATAATATAATATATATATATATAGTATTATTATTTTTTAAATATTATATATATATAATAATGATAATAATAATAATAATATAGTTTGTTTTTTGGCATTTTTTTGTTGGTCCTGGCTCCTGGTGGCTCCTGGTGGCTCCTGGTGGCTCCTGGTGGCTCCTGGTGGCTCCTGGTGGCTCCTGGTGGCTCCGGTGGCTCCTGGTGGCTTCTGTGGCTTCCATGGCTCCTGGTGGCTCCTGGTGGCTCCTGGTGGCTCCTGGTGGCTCCTGGTGGCTTCTGTGGCTTCTGCGGCTTCTGCGGCTTCTATGTCTTCTATGGCTCCTATCGCTCTTCTATTATCGATCAATCTATCAGTGAAGCATGTTCACCAGGTGCATGTTTCATCCATCTATCTCTATCTCTATCTATATCTATAAACTCTATCTATACCTATCTATATCTATCTATGTCTATATCTATGTCTATATCTATCCAGATCTATTGAAATCTATCTATATCTATATCTACATCTAGATCTATATCTATCTATCTAAAAGGTTTGCATTATCATCGAGATGATGTTCAAAGCCCAAGCCACCCCTGAACCAAGCCAGAATATACAGCACACCAACCTTTTATAAAGAGATCTTAAACCAAGACGATGATAACATCCAATGAAACTATTGTGCATCGTTGTGCCTTAACCTACATTCCACATGTTTGCAGGGTGCATGTCGTGTAGTATATACACCTTGAGTATCACATTCAACCCAGCACCTTGCATGTGAAAATAGGTGTTTCCAATCTGCTTTGGGGGGGAGGCGCTGCGCCCTTGTTCAGCCCTTCCCCCCAATCCCCCCCTCCCCCCCTTTTTTTTAATTATTGTTTAAATTCAAACTTGCAAACTTTTCAATATGCTAGTTTGATTCGACTCTACACACATATATATATATATACATATGTATATATATAATAACATATATATAATAACATATATATATATACATATATGTATATATATACATATATATATACATATATATATACATATATATATATATACATATATATATACATATATATTGCAATATATACATACATATATATATACATAAATACACATACATATACTTATAGATATATATATGTACACATATATATATACACATTTAAATATGTATATACATATTTATGGTTGTTTATATACACAGCTTTCATCCCAAAATAAACTATAAATAATCATGCGCATGGATATGCATCCACATAATTATAGTTATTTGTATGTAACATGTTGTATCCGACTCCTAATCCAACCCTAAACAAACCCTGATCAGACCCTAAACCAGCCCTAAAGAAACCTTAAACCAACCCTAAATAGACCCTAAACAAATCTAGAAGAAACCATAAACCAACCCCAAATAAACCCTAAACCAAACCCTGCATATATATATATTAAATACACGTGTAAATACACTGATCTACATATACATATAGTCATGATTAGTCATATAAAAACTCAATGAAAACTCTGGAACAATCAATAAAAACAAGTGAAAACTGAATGAAAACCATGCACAAATAAAAAGAACACATAGAAATATTTAAAGAAAACCATTGAAAAGTGGAAGAAAACCATGGAACAATCGAAGAAAACCATAGAACAATTGAAGAAAACCATGGAAAAATTGAAGAAACCATGGAACAATTGAAGAAAACCATGGAAAAATTGAAGAACATCATGGACAAACCAATGAAAACAATGGAAAACGAGATAAAAACCATGAAACAAATCCTGAAACCAGTGGACAAATTGATGAACAGTACGAATGAGAGATTTTAGCTACAAAATGCAGCAAATGAAAGATTTTAGCTGCAAGAACCAAGGAAGGGAGCCTGGACGACAAAAAAAAACATGCCACAAAAAAAAATGCCACAAAAAAAATGCCAGCTTAATTTCGACCCCTAATGTATATACACATAATATATATATATATATACACATAATATATATATATACATACATAATATATATATACATAGTATATATATATACATAATATATATATATATACATAATATATATATATAAAGTATTTCGATTTTATTTCCAGCGGGAACATTCGATCCAGCCAGTGAACCTGCATCAGCCTCCACAGCTTTCATACCTTTTCTGGAGGCAACAATTGGCAGATTGCACCAGTCTGAGTTCTGACCTGTCAAGTTGCGCTGGGTCTCCAACTGCCAGGAAGACTGCGTTCCTGCATTCCGATCTGGCTAAGGCCTTGAGCTTGTTGGAAGAAATCGAGTGCAGGCGAAGATTTGCGCTTGCAGTCTGAATGTCTTGAAGTTTGGAGAGCCAGCCTATTCGTTTGACCACCCTTTGGATCTTTGAACTTGAAGTCTTGGTTGACAATTTTGCTGATGGATACCAGTCGCAGTAACAAAGTGATACTGAAAAGAGTGAACTTTGCCAGAGGCAGCTTCCTCGGGACAAGCGCAGCTTCAACACAGCCCTGAGCGCTTATCGAAGAACCATGCAGAAAAGCCCGAAAGCGCAACTCACACATTTTTTGACATGCTTGATATCACTTGTTCCAAAAACAGTTAGTCAATCACTCCGGACCTGAAAGGTAGTCAGTCTCATGTTTGATGTCTCTGGTCCGTGGTTTGCTCTTGCATGCTCTTGCAAAACTTCTATATTTGGGGTTCGCGTGATCCTGCACCATATCGCCCACTCTGCAAATATGGCCAGTTCGGCTTAGATGGAAGTATGGACGGAACAAAGCAATCTTTAAGAACTCCTTGTTTATTGCACACACTAGTCCTAGGATTGTATTGCTTCTTGGGAATTTTGAACCTTATTTCCAACATATTTTTTGGCTATTTGAGCCAAGAGAGGTCCTTTCATAGAGCACGTCTCAGAAGGCAATCGCGGATAAACATACCCGCACAATCTTTCCGAAGAATCTACGAGCAGGGCGGCCAGTAGGATTTGTATATTTTCTGGTTGAGCAAGTGTCTGAGTTCAACAGCACTGACCTCAAACTGACTACGTTTTTTTTTGGATGAGCTACATGAAGCCTGGACTGGTCTTGCGACTGTCGGTCCGTATCGGATACACTGGCAGTTCAATGTAGTATTCCGGAGATGAGGTGAAGTATTCCGGGCAGTCTTCGCAAAGAATTTCGACTGAGGTGAGGCCAGAAAATTGGCCATGACTGGCAGGAGCTACATCAAGCGAAACTTGAGACAAGCTGCAGGCGATCCACAGGATTCCACCAGCTGTTGTGACAGATGTGACAAGAAACTGACAGGAAACTCTTACTTTGTGCACAGGTTCTGGTATATTTTTGTGAATTTCACGATAGATGATGATAGATGATAGATGGCTTTGTCTCCAGCAGGAAGTGTTTGATTTTCATCAGATCTTTCCAACAGGGTGAATGCGAATGGGATAATAGAGATGCACTAACCGGCATGCACTCACCGGCTCCAGTCCACAGCATTGGCGATGTGAGAAAACAGGTTTGAACTTTGAACAGAATTTTCAATGGAATGGTTTTCGTATCAATTTCTGGATGTGCTCATGGTTTGTGATTCGAAATCTGTCAGTTCATTAGATTTGTAAGGTGGCAGACCTCACACGTTCAGGTGGCTGTGCCACTGGATGAAAGCCGACACACAGCAGTTCAACCACCATTTGTATCATTTCGTATCATTTCGTATCATTTCGTATCCATTTGTTCAATCAGTTTGGCCCTGCCAGGTGATGTGAGACAGATCTTGAGACTGGTGGAGGAGGCAGAAAAGTTGCCCTGGCCAGACAAGAAGGAGCTCGGCAACTGGGACTCATTAAGATCCCATCACTGCATGGGCCAATGCTGATGGGAATGAACGTGCCAAAACCCTGGCGGAATGCGCAGCAAGATGCCCTTGAAAGTAAGGTCTAAGTTGGAGTGAACCAGACCAGAAATAACATGTCTATGTGGATGTGAGTTAGCATAGTTTCACTTGGTCATCTGGCATTTGACATAATTCTTCAGGGACGTTTCTTGGTGAAAAATGATAGCCGAAGGATAGACAAATAAAACGGGAATTTAGCAAGCACTAGGACTGCACCGCCGGAAATGTGAAACTAGACGACGGATGGCCCGAGAGCGTACATGAGCAATTTCTTCTGTTGTTAGTATCAAGACAAAATGTTAAAGATATATTATAGGCAGACGAGAAGAAAAAGAGAACATGTCAAAGCTTTAAGATGAAAATCGAAGAAAAGTATATAAAAAAATCTACATCAGACACTTTTACACTCAGGTACGACACAGATCCCTTTACAAACAAGCTCTTTTACACACAGACACTTTTACACACAGACGCTTTTACACACAAAAGCTTTTACACACAGACGCTTTTACACACAGACGCTTTTACACACAGACACTTTTACACACAGACGCTTTTACACACAGACGCTTTTACACACAGACGCTTTTACACACAGACGCTTTTACACACAGACGCTTTTACACACAAAGACACTGTTACACACAGACATTTTTACACACAAAGACACTTTTACACATAGACTTTTTTACACACAGACACTTTTACAAACAGAGCCTTTTACACACAGACGCTTTTACACACAGAAGCTTTTTACACACAAACCCTTTTACACAGAAACACATTTAGGCACAAACACTTTTTTACACGAACGCTTTTACACTCACGCACACGCTTTTACACACAAATGCTTTTAGACACAGACGCTTTTACACAGACGCTTTTACACACACACATTTTTACACACCAACGCTTCTACAAACACGTTTGCACGGAAACGCGGTTACAAAGAAACACTTTTCTCAGAAGCACTTTTTACGCACACATGCTTTTACTCACGAATGCTTCTACACACAAACGCTTTTACAGACAAACGTTTTTACACACAAAGCCTTTTACACACAAACCCTTTTACACACAGACGCTTTTACACACAGACACTTTTACACACAGAAGCTTTTACACACAAGAGCTTTCACACACAGATGCTTTTACACACAGAAGCCTTTTACACACAGAAGCTTTTACACAGAAGCTTTTACACACATCATCATCATCATCATCATCATCATCATCACCATCACCATCACCATCACCATCATCATCATCTTCATCCTCATCCTCCTCCTCATCCTCCTCATCCTCCTCATCCTCCTCCTCATCCTCATCCTCATCCTTCTCCTCAACTTCTAAACACAAACACTTTTACACACCAACGCTTCTAAAAACATGTTTACACGCAAACGCGGTTACACAGAAACACGTTTACACAGAAACACTTTTACGCACAAACGCTTTTTCGCACGAACGCTTTTACACACAAAAGCTTTTAGGCACAGACGCTTTTACACACAAACCCTTTTACACACAGACGCTGTTACACATAGAAGCTTTCACACACAAAAGCTTTTACACACAGACGCTTTTACACACAGTTGCTTTACACTGAGAAGCTTTTTTTTACACACAGAAGCTTTTACACACAGAAGCTTTTACACACAGAAGCGTTTACACACAGACACTTTTACACACAAACCCTTTGGCACACACCGCATTCCAAAACTTGCAAAAAACACTCAGTGTTTGACACTCGAACCTCATTTCGTGCGAAAGGGTGGCTATTTCGTGGCGCTTCCTCACCGCCCGCGGCCTAAAGAGAGAAGAGAAAAAGAAGGAGAGAGACCCTGACAGAGGGCAAGGGGGGGAGAGGGAGAGAGAGAGAGAGAGAGTGAAGATGTGACGATGAGAAGATGAGAAGATGTGATGACGATGTGAAGATGAGAAGATGTGAAGGTGTGATGAAGGTGTGAACATATGAAGTTGTATAGCAGACCTCCAGTATTAGAAGAAGCCTTCGCTCAGACGCTCTCGGGAAAAAGGGACAGAGGAAGGCAGAATGTCTCTGGACACCGTGGTACTGCTGGAGACTCGACTCATTGTGTGATTTGGCAAACTAATCTCGAGGAATACTACCACCCTTGTCCTTTGTACTGAGGCGATGTTTTTGCCGTGGCGATGAATGCTATTGGACCTCTTCCTTTGCAGACAGCTCCAGAGGAATATGGTGAGTGCCAAGCTCAAAACGCCCCAGTTTGATTGGAAATCAAATTTCTAGGAAAAGCAGACGCATGTAGCAATGTGCACTGCCCAAGTGCGACTTAAGTAGTTGAACAATTGTGCGAACAAAACTTAACCGTTCTGCAAGGAAAAGTCCTGTTTGACCTGTTTGATTGACACGTCGCGATCCAGCTCAAAACAAGTAGACTCGTGCCCGAGGCTTTGCGTGAAAAGGCTACTGGTCTTGTGTCGTGTAGACCCCCAGGCGACGCTGCCCAGCTGTTTGTCATGAATACTGAAAGCTCCTTGTTTTGCCACATTACATCTAAATCATTTGCATGGATGTGTATTTTCTCCTTCCAGAGGAAGCACGGACCTTCAATAGCTTCTTGGCCTTCTACGGCATCAGACAGGCGTCATCAGTGAAGGGATGGGCATGGTAATAAAATATGCTTCATCGCCGTGCAGCCGTCGTGCCAAGTTTTCTCCAGGAGGATCCACGCTTGCAGCAAGCCTTGAACGCTTTGACCCGGGACTCGCTTGCGTCAGTGGTGCTGGGCTCGCCCCCCATGCGTGGTGAAAAGGCCGGGTATATCCGGGTATGCTATCACGGGCTATCCAGGGTTAGCCAAAGCTGTGGCAATTCTCATTGTGGACATCGGTCACAGCCGGCAAACAACCAGCTTGACACTGCAAGTGAAGAGATAGGCACTGTCTTTTTGCCCTGAAGCCAGGAACGAATAGCATCGGAAAGCAGCAGGTGTTCATTCACGCCTTTGCGGCCAAGGCTGAGTGTTTGGGTGCATTCATCGATTGTTTCATTGATTCCGCTCCAACATGGGGTCCCAAAGATCATGAAACTGCCGGGCACGTTCTTTTAGTGCTGCTTGTTGCGTTGCTCCGTCGACTGTACACGTTCCGCATTTTTTCGTTCGGCCTGCGAGGTACGCAGTAAATCGGGATGCATGTTTTTTCTTTTTTTTGGACCCGCACATGTTTTTTGGACCTGGCCGGATTTTTTTCGGGACCTGGGGGCACAAAAAATGTGGGGCGACGTGCCTGTGTGTTTTCTGGACCCTGTGAAGATATTTTTCTTGGACCTGCATGTATTTGTGCTGGACCCAGGGAAATTTTATTAGACAGCCAAATTAATTGTTTCTGACCTCGGTTTCTGTTTTTTGGACCCGTGCACCTACTTCGCGAACCTTGCCTCCAAAGGGTGGGGGGGGAACTCCGTTGTTATAGGCGCTCACATTGGGCTGGATTTTTTTTTGGACCGTGGCGCCTTCTTTTTTTGAACCTGTACATGGTTTTTTGGACCTGGCACAGGGGAAGGGAAATTTAGATATTGAGACAAGATGCATGCAAGAAGTTGCTGATGCAGGGGAAGTTCGGATATTGAAACAACAAAAACGTAAGAAGTGGTGGAGAGGCCAATGGGGGGAAGTCTACGAATGAAGCGAAATGGATGTAGGAAATTGAGAGGCACAAACGGGGAAGGGCAAGTTCGATATTGAAACCGGATGAGCGCAAAAAGTTGTTGAGAGATGAGGGGTGAAGCTTAGACATTGAAACTAATTGAGGATACATGAAGATACATGCAAAAAATTGCTGAGAGACGCAGGGGGAAGTTTTGGGACCAAAAATGAATGCCGGAAGCTGCTGCGAGGCACGGGGTGGGGGGAATTTAGATATTGAGACAAGAAGCATGCAAGAAGGTGTTGAGAGAATTGGAGGAACATGTAGATATTGAAGCCAGATGACCGCAGAAAATTGGTGAAAGAGAGGCAGGTGGGAGAGGGGGAAGTTAGACATCGAAAAAAGGATGAGCGCAGGAAGTTGCTGAGACGAGAAGCGAAAGTCTAGATATTGAACCCACATGACGGTGTATGCAAGAAGCTGTGGAGAGACGAGGGGCTCCCTTAGATCTTGAAACCGCATGAATGCGGGAAGTTGCTGAGAGGCACAGGTGGGGGGGACTTTAGACGAGGTCAAGGGGGAACCAGATCTAAAACCAAATGAATGCAGGAAGTTGCTGAGGGGCACCGGGGATATTGAAGCAAGATGAATGCAGGGAGTTGTTGAGGGGCACCGGGGAGGAAGCTTAGATGTTGAAATGGGATGAACGCATGGGGAGGCTACGGGGGAAGTATAGAGATTGAAACCCAATGAATGCAGGAAGTTTAGGAAGTTTGACGAAGGCACAGAGGGGGAAGTTAGGTACTGAAACCAGATGAGCGCAAGAAGTTGCTGAGAGACAGGGGAAGCTTAGGCTTAGACATTGAAACCCAGTTGAGATGCGTGCAAAAGTTGTTAAGAGACGAGAGGGGGAAGTTTTGAAACCAAATGAATCCATGCAGGACATTGCTGAGAGGCACAAGCGGGGGAAGTTTAGATATTGAAACCAGGTGAATGCCCCCAAGTGGGGCACAGAGGTGTGAAGAGTAGAATTTGAGAAGAAGAGGGCAGAATGGGAGAGGGGTGGGAAACCCAATGTGTCACAAGGAGCGGCGCGCTGCACTCCCTGGAGAGTATAGATATTGAAACCCAATGAACGCAGGAAGTTTAAGAAGTTTGATGAGAGGCACAGGGGGAAAAGTTAGGTATTGAAACCAGATAGATGAGCGCAAGAAGTTGTTGAGAGACAAGGGGGGAAGCTTAGACATTGAAACCAAGTTGAGATGCATGCAAAAAGTTGTTTAGAGGCCAGAGGGGAAGTCTTGAGACCAAGTGAATGACTATAGGAAATTGCTGAGAGGTACCAGGGGGGGAAGTGCCCCCAAGGGGGGCACTTTCACACAGGTTGACGCCATGTTGAGCCCCTGCGTAACTGAAAGGCCAGAAGAGGTGTGGAGTAGAAATTGAGAAGAAGAGGTTTCTTTCCTTTTTTTGTCTCTGGATTTCATGGATTTCATGGACCTGCCAACCTGGATTTTCATTGATTTCATGAATTTGTTGGATTTCATGGATTTCCCTGGATTTCATGCCTCGATCTTTGGCGAGCAAGACCCATTCCACGGCAGGGACTTCTTGCCAACGCCGCGATGGTTGCAAGCAAAACCACCATCCATGTCTGGCACGTTGCCAAATTCCAATGCTGTGTCGTTAGTTCCTCCTTTGCGCCTCCTTCAACATGCAAGTCTATGGGCCATTTCCGTGCCAAAGATCTGTTGGATGGTCTTTTCACTCTAGCTTCTGCTTGCTACTGTTCTATGTTTTTTGGCACTTCTATCATCTTCCCATCGTTCCAAACCTAGCCCTTGTGTTTTGCAGCTTAAAGCATTGCTTTGCGCTCTCATGCTGTTGTTGGAGATAGTCTTCATACTATGGTTCCTACCGGTTCAAGTTCACACGATGCAACTGCTGCTTCGAACTCGCCTAGCCCAGGACAAACAGCATCACCCACGCACCCACTGGACATTTCATTTTTGCTAGAACTGCCTGGGGATGTAGTGGCCTTGGGCCCTGACGGTGCGATAAGCCACGTAAAATCGGCCGCGTCTACTCTGGAGCCTGTGTGGCATGCGGTGCCAAATAGTGGGGACGGAGACTGTTTTGATCTGTTTTGTTTTTTTTTTCTAGGACATCATCGGGCCACCTGACACAGCATGTTGTAAAGTTGCAGGGTGGCTGCAGGATCACCTCAACCATCCTGCACATCATGAAGCTGGATTGGTTGCTGAAGCTGGGCTTACAACAGAACGGCATGCAAATGCCACCGTGCACAAGGCTGCTTCGTTTTCCACCAGCCGTCCCAATGTGTTGTGTCCTATCAGCCCGGCTCTCTGCCTCGTGTCTTGTCAGTTTCTGCAGACCTTCTTCGGGCATCCTGCCCATGCTTGCTTTATACTGAGTGTAATGGAAGTACTGGCCATTTTGAAAGGCTTGAGAAAACTACATTCTTACCATCTCTCCGTGGGGAGGTGTTGGAAAGCAAAGTTGTTGCTACTGCCAGCACTATGTCATGCTTGCCTTCATTCTTTGGTGGAATGTTCAAAGATGGAAGTCAGCCGCCTGCAATCTTTGATGCGCTAATTCAAGTTGGAATACCACCGTCGGTTGCGTCCCTGGCAGCAGAACAGCACCCAGAAGATTGGCACGCTGCTTTGGATTTTGCTTTCGGTCGCTCGTCCTTAGGGTGGAGTGGAGCCGGTTTTGTCCCAGCCATAGTGGACACGCCGTCAGAAGACAGCGTAGCTGAAGCACGTGGTCACCTGAGTATGCCTTCTACACCAGCTGCAGATGATGACGAGATGTTCGCTCCTTGCCCTAACATAGGCGCTGCTTCTCATGTTTTTAATCGAAGCCATGATTCCACTACCACGCAAGCTGGGGAGGCAAGCAGCCATCATGTGGAAGCAGCTGCACCATTGTCTCGTCAAATTTCGTTGCCACGTCCTTTTGCTTGTGGGTGTGTTGGTTTGTGCGGTGCTTGTGTTTGCGGGTATCTACAGCGGCTAAACCGAAGAATCAAGATGGGTTTTATGACGAAGAGAAAGGAGGCTCGCAAGTTGCAGATGTCTTTGACGGTAATGAACATGATGAAGGCTCCCTTGAACACACACCCGCGCAGCTAGAAAGTTCTCCGTCTGTATCTTGCACGATTTCACAGGGCTTGTGTCGTGAGTTTGGCGGTGCTTCTGTTTGCCACACGTTGGATGCCAACTCTTTATCATTTGAAGTTCCTTTGGCCCTTGCCCAAGATGCCGCTGCCAGGTATCCACATGATGTAAACGCAGCTCTTGATTCGGTTTACCCTTCACGCAGGGAGTTTGGTGCAGGGTGCTCAGCGTCACATCCCACCATTGATGTATGCACGCAATCTTCTGCTTCTTCCACCCAGCAACACGTGCTTCAACAATCAGCCAGCACTTCTTTCAGAGCAGGCCAGCCTGCAGAAACATTGGCACCTTCTTCCGTTCCAACCTCCGATTCTCATGCTGCTTCTTTTTCCCGTTCTGGAAGAATCTCCCGTTCGAGGAATTTGCCTCGCATGGACGGTGCTGGATTGACGCCCGAAGCCTGTCCTCTCGACGAAATGGTTGCTGTGCTCTTGTCCTTAGGGGGTACCATTACCTGTAGCCCGAGATGCAGCTGCCAGGTATCCAAACAATATTGATGCTGCGCTAGATTGGGCATGTAGGTCAGATAGGCGACACAACAGAGCATGCAGTTCCAGTCCCATGACCATCGATCTGTACGGCGGGCGTCTGCTTCCAGCAGCATGCCCGCATGCGCCCATCCACGGCCTGCCAGACTGTCGCCAGGCATCAGCAGTTTTCAGCCAGGGCTGTCTCTGTGGCCATCCAGCCGTGCAAGGTTGCCATCTCTTGCACGTAATCTTTCGGTTCCGTCTTCAAAGTCACGGCGTTCTTCAGCCACCTGCCCTCCTCCGTGCTCCAGAAACATCCCCAACCTGGTCCCCACTAACGCCAGATGGCAATGAAACCGAGGACTTGCCGGCCCAATCTACGCACCGCAATGCCACCCGTATGTTTTTTTAAAGGATCCTGAAGCAGAAGCTCACAGTTGGCTTTGCGCTTTTGCAAATTCAGGCGGCGTTGGATCCACTTGTTTGGGAAAGAATGCCACTGTATGCCCGATACATTCGTGACCACACATTGCCAGAAGTTGTCGCAGATTGCCTTGCTAGCATCCATGAGCAGAGGGGTTTGGACATGTCGATCGAGCAAGCGTCACGGCATCCCCGCGTCTTTGGCTATACCACAATATTGCCCTTAGCAGTTGCCAGTGAGTATTTGCATTCAGCTTGTGGTTTACCTTCTGTATTTGTGTTTGCCCAAAAGACTCGGTTAGACTATTTTTATCTTTAGATTAAAGATAAAAACATAGTCTTTTATCTAAAATATGCAAGAAAAAATCGACTATTTTTTTATCGTACGGTTATTTTTTTCGACTATTTTTTTTTATCGTGCGGTTATTTTTTTACGGCTATTTTTTTTTATCGTACGGTTATTTTTTTAGACATTTTTTTTAAATCTATAACCGAACGAAACTTCCACTTAAACTGCTACCAAACTTCCACTTTTTTAAGGGTAGAAAAGTGGAAGCTTCCACTTTTTAAGTGTCACTTCCACAAAAAAAAGTCCACAAAACTTCCACAAAACTTGTACAAAACTTCCACAAAACTTCCACAAAAAAGGTGGAAGTTTACCAGAAGTTTAGTGGAAACTTCTACTTTCGAAACCGTGCCTACGATAAAAAATAGTCGAATTCGACTATTTTTCGACTATTTTTTATCGTATACGGCTATTTTTTTGTCGTAAAAATAGCCGTAGAAAAGTAAAATTTTATCGTCGAGAGATAAAAAAATAGTTAAAAATTAGCGGAATTAGACTAATTTCTTAAAACGATAAATTTTAGGTTATAGATAAAAAAATAGTCTAACCTGGTCTATTGGGTTGACCTGTTCCAAGACTGCTTAGCTTCATGCCAGCGAATTTGCAGTGTATGCTGACAACTCGAAATCCTTTGCTTGCAAAGCCCGATGGTGGGCTTTCACCACAGGCGACCCCAATGCCGGAAAATCACCCGTCTGCTCTTTTGTTTTGGGTGCGTTTGAAGGATTGTTTAAGGAACATGTTGATTTGTTGTACCATGATCAGCATTGGATTGGTGTTGGGAACAACAACAGAATCCAAGAAAGGCTGCGGGCTCTGGACTGCACGTTGCTGCTTTGTGGGCCAGAAGCCCAACCTATCCTACACCCAAATTTTCCAATGCGAAAGACGGTCGATATAGGTAAATATTTGGATTTCACACGGTGGCTGGAAGCTGCGAACGGTGGCCGTACCTACTACCTTCTACCTACTACCTACTACCTACTAACTACTAACTACTACCTACTACCTACTACCTACTACCTAACTACTACTAACTACTAAGTACTACTAAGTACTACTAAGTACTACTAAGTACAACTAAGTACTACTGAGTACTACTAAGTACTACTAAGTACTACTAAGTACTACTAAGCACTACTAAGTACTACTAAGTACTACTAAGTGCTACTAAGTGCTACTAAGTACTACTAAGTACTACTAAGTACTACTAAGTACTACTAAGCACTACTACTTACTACTACTTACTACTACTTACTATACTTACTATACTTACTATACTTACTATACTTACTATACTTACTATACTTACTATACTTACTATACTTACTATACTTACTATACTTACTATACTTACTATACTTACTATACTTACTATACTTACTATACTTACTACTAATTACTATACTTACTATACTTACTACTTACTATACCTCACTCTGCTTACTACTACTTACTAATACTTACTACTACTTACTACTACTTACTACTACTTACTACTACTTACTACTACTTACTACTACTTACTGCTACTTACTACTACTTACTACTACTTACTACTACTTACTACTGCTTACTACTGCTTACTACTACTTACTACTACTTACTACTACTTACTACTACTACTACTGCTGCTGCTGCTGCTGCTAATACTACTACTGCTACTACTACTACTACTGCTACTACTGCTACTACTGCTACTACTGCTACTACTGCTACTGCTCCTACTGCTACTGCTACTGCCGCTGCTGCTGCTGCTACTGCTCTGCTACTGCTACTGCTACTGCGACTGCTACTGCTACTGCTACTGCTACTGCGACTGCTACTGCTACTGCTACTGCTACTCCTACTGCTACTGCTACTTTTACTCCTACTGCTACTGCTACTCCTACTGCTGCTATGATTTTTTTTGATACGTTTTTTTTGGTCTAGGTTTGCAACACGAAACGCATGAGGTCTCACACAGTGGCACCTGATTTTTTTGTTGACCTCTATATATTTTTTGATGCATGCTGGATATTTTTTGATGCATATTTTTTGTTTGATACGTGTCTCCGGGAAGTGGAGAGGCACATTGGGGGAAGAGAAAGTTAGATATTAAATCAAGATGAGCGTAGTAAGTTGTTGAGAGATGAGGGGTGAAGCCTAGACCTTGAACCCATCTTGAAGCATGCAAGAAGTTGGAGAGACGAGGAGGGGAAGCCTAGATATTGAAACTAGACGCATGTAAGAAAATGTGGAGAGGCACCGGGGGAACCAGATATGAAATCAAATGAATTCAGGACCCAGGAAGTTGCTGAGGGGCACAGGGGAGGAAGTTTAGATATTGAAACAGGATGAATGCAGGAAGTTGTTGAGGGGCACCGGGCAGGAATCTTAGATATTGAAACAAGATGAGCGCAAGAAGTTTGTAGAGAGGCTAGGGCCGGGAAGTATATATATTCAAACCATATGAGCGCAAAGATATTGAACCCAAATGACGATGCATGCAGGAAGTTGTGCAGAGACGAGGGGGAGAAGCCTAGATATTGAAACCCCATGAATGCAGGAAGTTGCTGAGAGGCACAGGGGAGGAAGTTTAGATATTGAAGCAGGATGAATGCAGGAAGTTGTTGAGGGGCACCGGGCAGGAATCTTAGATATTGAAACAAGATGAGCGCAAGAAGTTTGTAGAGAGGCTAGGGCCGGGAAGTATAGATATTCAAACCATATGAGCGCAAAGATATTGAACCCAAATGACGATGCATGCAGGAAGTTGTGCAGAGACGAGGGGGAGAAGCCTAGATATTGAAACCCCATGAATGCAGGAAGTTGCTGAGAGGCACAGGGGAGGAAGTTTAGAATGAATGCAGGAAGTTGTTGAGGGGCACCGGGCAGGAATCTTAGATATTGAAACAAGATGAGCGCAAGAAGTTTGTAGAGAGGCTAGGGCCGGGAAGTATAGATATTCAAACCATATGAGCGCAAAGATATTGAACCCAAATGGCGATGCATGCAGGAAGTTGTGCAGAGACGAGGGGGAGAAGCCTAGATATTGAAACCCCATGAATGCAGGAAGTTGCTGAGAGGCACAGGTGTGTGAGAGCTTGAGAATATTGAGACAAGATGCTTGCAAGAAATTGCGGGGCGGCCATGGGGGTGCCACATATGAAACCAAATGAATGCAGGAAATTGTTGAAGGGCACCGGGAGGAAATTTGGATATTGAAGCAAAATGAATGCAAGAAGTGCAGAGAGGCTAGGGGGGAAGTATAGATATTCAAACCCAATGAGTGCAGGAAATGTAGGAAGTTTGATGACAGGCACAAGAGGGGAAGTTTAGATATTGAAACCAGATGAATGTTCCCAAGTGAGGCGCTTTCACCCAGGTTGACACCAAGTTGAGCCCCTGTGTAACTGAGAAAGGCCGGAAGAGGTGTGAAAAGTAGGAATTGAGAAGAGGGCAGGAATGGAAGGAGGCACTGAACCACACAATGTATTGAAATGCTGCCTGCCACGCTGCATGGTAGCACAGCCCTAGCCCCCTACTGTCTGAAGAATTGCGATCAAGACGCAGCTTGGAGAATCTATCCAAAGAGGGTGTGGTTTGGGAAGGGCCAGGTCCAGCAGGAGGGTGCGCAGGTCCAAAAGAAGGGTAGCCATCTCCAAAAGAAATGTAGTAAGGTCCATGAAAAGCGTCCAGGTCCAAAAGACATCGAACGAGGTCCAAAAAAACGTTTTCCCACTAAATCGATATATCCAAACGTTGGGCACAGAAGGTAGCAGCAGTCCAAGTAAAGCCACGTTAGCAAAAGTGTCATTCATTGTCAGTTGTAGATTTCCTGCCCCGCTCTGTGACCCCGGTTAGTCACTAGACCAAAAGTCAGAGTTTGGCATCCTGCAGTCCAGTGGGCACAAATGTTTGCAAGGGGCAAGTGTTCCCCAGCTCAGCCAGCAGAGGAATCTCAGCTACAGCAGTTGCGACACCACCAAGCTGGAAGAAGCTATCGCCGCTGTGGCTGCCAACGCCTTTTCAGAGAAGGAAGGGCCCGAAACGGTCCACAAAGGGTCAAATGACGACTTGGGTAATGTATATGGCAACAAGAAATATCACAAGACTTTAGGGCATCCTGCTTGAACAAAGGGTTTCCATACACACTCGGAAGTCGTTGTGCTTGATTCGCACTTTGTTTGCTGGCCTTGCAATGTGCTTGACAATCTTGACAAATGCACAACGTCTTGG